>JAWMAR010003242.1:41776-87331 GCA_036785375.1 Leucoraja ocellata | reverse complement strand
CGCCGCCCCACCACCACCATCATTAATCTGTGTGTGTGTGTGTGTGTGGGGCTGATGGGTTGGAGCGTCGTGTGGCCGCTGGAGGTGCTGGAGGTTTCATGTTGGGGCTGAGGGGGCGGGGAGTCGGCACATTCACTCACTGATGTCTATATCTCTCTATCTATCTCTGTATCTCTATCAATTTTTCAATTAAAAATACGTTATTGGCATGATAAAAATACATTGTTATATTGCCAAAGTATAGGGTTTGCACCTAAGGTCACTGGGTTAAAGGGCTCGACGCACGGAGCCGCTCAATCCATCTGGAGGACATCCGTCACTTCCGGTATATGTTATTAATGCAAGAAACGCGTAGCAACAATACGGGTCATGGGTCGTGACCCTACTGCCGTGCAACGTCCCTACTCCAATATTGCTGGTTGTGGGAGGGCGGCTTTATGTTGCGCTAGTATGGGTATTGTGGGCCGAGGGACTAATTTTCAGAGGGCTAGTATGGACATTGTGGGCCGAATGGATTCGTGGGCTGGCAGCTCAGTCACTGAGGCCAGGCTGTACAGTCACTCAGACCTGGCAGGCTGGCAGCTGAGAATCTGCCAGAAAATCTGCCCAAAGCAAGTGACAGACTGTGAGGGAGAAGGGGACAGGGTGGACCAAAGGCTGGGGTGGACTGAATGGATTGTTGGGCGGGCCGTTCAGCCACTTCCGCAGGTCACGTTGCAGATTATCTTCCCCGCTGTTAATTATGCTGCAAATTGTTATTTATGATCTATTTTTAAAATAAAATGCACACAGAGACAAAAAGGATAAAATTACCTGCCGGACAAATATTTTCAACACTATTTCAGACAGGTACACAGTGGGGGTGGGGCGTGGGCAGGCACGTCTTGGTTTTATCAGTGTTCACGACAAACTGAAACATGGCTCGTGTCGCCGAGTGAAATATCAATAACCGGGCCCAGATCTGGTCTTTGGTTTGCACCTCGTTTACGCTTCAGCTCCTGTCCTGTTGTCTCTCCCTGTTTTACTGTCAGCCACTTTGACATTGTTTCTTTTCAGGGATTTGAATGGGAACAACATCACAAGAATCACCAAATCAATCTTTTCAGGATTAAGACATGTGTGAGTTCAGTAAGTCCAGGTTTTGCATTTTGCACAATTTGGTTACATTTCTGCTGCTGTTTCATGCTTCCAGCTGTTCACTTTCTGCCATCAGTGTTTCTGTTTGTAAATTGCAGCTTGTTATTTAATACAACTTTTCACATGAAGTAAGTGCAGGAGTGAAGTGTTGTTGGGATTAATACACGGCCAAGTCAGCAAAGACTATATTCCACAGTATTGTCCCTCACATATTTACCCCTGAGTACTGTGAATTATGATGGGATGTACAGTGCCCTCCATAATGTTTGGGATAAAGACCCATCATTTATATATTTGCCTCTGTATTCCACAATTTGAAATTTGCAATAGAAAAAATCCCATGTGGCTAAAGTGCACACTATCAGTTTTTAATGAAGGCCATTTTTATACATTCTGGTTTCACCATGTAGAAAGTAAAGCAGTGTTTACGCATAGTCCCCCGTTTCAGAGCACCATAATGTTTGGGGCACAGCAATGTCATGTCAATGAAGGTAGACACGCTTAGTATTGTGTTGCATATCCTTTGCCTGACATGACTGCTTGAAGTCTGTGATTCATGGACATCACCAGTTGCTGGGTGTCTTCTCTGGTGATGCTCTGCTAGGCCTGTATTGCAGCCATCTTTAGCTGATGATTTTTGGGGGGCTAGTCCCCTTCAGATTTCTCTTCAGCATTTAAAAGGCCTGGGTTCAGGTCGGGTGAATGACTTGGCCACTCAAGAATTTACCATTTTTGTTGCTTTAGCAGCGTGTTTGGATAATTGTCTAGCTGTAGAATGAATCGCCAGCCAATGAGTTTTGAGGCATTTGTTTGAACTTGAGCAGATAGAATGTGTCTATATGCTTCAGAATTCATTATGCTACTACCACCAACAGTTGTATCAACAATGAACATAAGTGAGCCAGTACCTTCAGCAGCCATATATTCCCAGGCCATAACACCCCCACCACCGTGTTTCACAGATGAGTTGGTATGCTTCCAATCTTGAGCAGTTCCTTCTCTTCTCCATATTTGGCTCTTGGCATCACTCTGGTATGTTAATCTTCATCTCATCTGTCCACAAAACCTTTTTCCAGAACTGTGGTTGCTCTTTTAGGTACTTCTTGGCAAACTGTAACCCGGTCATCCTATTTTTGTGGCTACCCAGTGGTTTGCATCTTGCAGCCTCTGTATTTCTGTTCATGAAGTCATCTGCGGACAGTGGTCATTGAGAAATACACATCTGACTCCTGAAGAGTGATTCTGATCTGTCGGACAGGTGTTTGGGGGTTTCCTTTATTATAGAGAGAATTCATCTGTCATCAGCTGTGGAAATTTTCCTTGGTCTGCCAGTCCCTTTGCGATTAGTGAGCTCACCCGGACTCTCTTTCTTCTTAATGATGTTCCAAACAGTTGATTCTGGTAAGCCTAAGGTTTGGCTGATGTCTCTAACAGTTTTATTCTTGTTTCTCAGTCTCATAATGGCTTCTTTGACTTTCATTGGCACAACTTTGGTCGTCATGTTGATAAACAGCAATAAACTTTTCCAAAGGTGATGGAAAGACTGAAGGAAAGACTAGGTGCTGAGAGCTCTCTTATACCTGCATTAAAGGAGGCAATTAAACACACCTGAGCAATTACAAACGCCTGTGAAGCCATGTGTCCCAAACGATATGGTGCGCTGAACCACAGCTGTAATTTCTACATGATGAAACCAAAATGTATAAAAATGGCGTTTAATAAAGGCTTCCAGTAGACTTGTTGGATGTTGCAACGTTGGTTGCCCGAGGTGCTTGTTGTAGCCAGTCAAGGTTTTGGAAGTGCATAGAAGGCAAGTTTCACTGTTGTCCAGGATCCTGTGATGTTTCAGCTGGGTCTGAGATCATGATTTACAAACCCTTTTCCTCAACCCACTGTGAGCTGTGTTGGCACAATGAATGAAGGCTGTGATGAATTGGACCATTGATTCTGTCCTCGCCAAGAGATGGCTTCCAAGGTACAGGACATGGTCCAGCCTATCACCATGAACCTTTGTTGGAGAGCGGAGTGCTATGCTGTGGACAAATTAGTTGGAGAACATGTGTAAGCAGGTAAGTAACAAAATATGCAGTTGATGATTATAGGGAGAAAGGTGTTTTTTGCAAAGACAGGACCGCTATTGAGCTATGGGGCTGCATGTATTACAATTTAGCATATCCCTCTGACTGGCTAAGTGGAATTACATTTCCCCCTGGCAAAAATGGTTTATTTGCATTCTAGGCATCAGTTCAAGTATTCACGCCATATGTCCCTTCAATTTTTTTTGTTATTTTTTAGTATGTCTTAAAATATGTTTTAATGTTTCGCAAAGGTAGACAAAAATGCTGGAGAAACACAGCAGGTGAAGCAGCATCTATGGGAGCGAAGGAATAGGTGACGTTTCTGGTGGAGACCCCTCTTCAGACTGATGTGGAAGTGGGGTGGGGGGAAGAAGAAAGGAAGAGGCGGAGACAGTGGGCTGTGGGAGAGCTGGGAAGGGGACGGAAAGATGGAGAAAACAGGGACTTCCTGAAATTGGATAATCATACATCATATTGGTTCATACTGCTGGGCTGTAAACTTTCAGGGTATGTTTTATGTGGGGAGTTGAGGGAAACTTTGTTCAAGTCACTTACCTCTGCGGAGAAGCGGTTTTCCCTGTGTTACGTCTCCGTCCCCCCCTGCGGCCTAACAACTTGGATTGGTGCGGCCTTTCCTGGAGACCGGCCCAGAGCTTCTGGGCGCGCTGCAGACTTACCATCGCGGAGCGGCGATCCTTTACCGAGATCGCTGTGGATGTGCTCCGACCGCGGGGCCTATGGACTTTAACATCACGAAGCCGCGGGCTCGGTAAGAAGAGGCCGACTCGATCTCCCTGCCGCGCAGTGTTCCGATCCATCCCGACGCCGGAGTTTCCATCATCCCGAGGGCTTGGACATTGGGCCGTCGGCAGCTGGCGACTGTAGAGGGTTCAGCACCGACTACGGGTGAACAAAGGAGGAAGATGAATGAACGTTATTACATTCCATTACAGTTAGGAATGTGGATTCCACTGTGGTGGATGTTTATGTTAAATGTTATTGTGTAATGTGTTATTTTTACTTGTATGGCTGTATGGTCATTCAAATATCACTATAACTTAATTGGTGTTTGTGACAATAAATGTGACCTTGAACTGGAAGTTAATAAGTCGACATTTTAGTAGGTCGGCAATGTTGTCGACCCAGCATTTCATGTGACCTTTGTGTTTGCCAGTGGGTTTTCTGGATTTAGTAGTAAACTGTCACCAGAATGATAGACTTGGAGGTCAGAACCAGTACAAGTAAACGTGTTTGATTGTGGTAGAATCGCATGATGGATTAATGATCACTATCACACTGCATGTTCCTGATGGTCAGCCGTGTATTCAGCATTGGTGTTTAAATGGGAGTCTCCTTGCTGGAATGTTAAAGAAAGAAATACAAATGCTGGTAACATCGAAGGGAAACACAAACTGCTGGAGAAACTCAGCGGGCGAGGCAGGATCTATGGAGAGAATGAATTAGCAATGTTTCAGGTTGAGACCCTTCTTCAGACTGACGTCAGAGGAGAGGGCTGGATAAAGAAAGAATGTAGGCAGAGACAGTAAGACCAGTGGGAAAACGAGGAAGGGGAAGGGATGGGATATGATGTGCTGTTCTCCAATTAGCGCTGGGCATCACTCTGCCAATGGAGCCCTAGGACAGAAAGGTCAGATTGGGAATGGGAGGGGGAGTAAGTGCTGGGCCACCGGGAGAGTCTGCGCTTGGTCTTGCCGATGTGGAGAAGATGACACCTGGAACAGCGGATGCAGTAGATGAGGTTGGAGGAGGTACAAACTTGATTGTAATCTAAGAGATAAGAATAATATTCTTAAAACAAGCTCATTAAATTGTTTATGTAGGAGCGGCACAAAAAAGGGAACAGACCAAATCACTCTTAAAATTCCAAGTGAAACGGGCAAAGATCTTGCTAAGGTTGAAAGTAAAAGGCTCTGGAAGTAATCTCGGCTACGTCTCATTTTGAGATTAATCACTGAGGCCCAATTGTCTTGTGGTGTCTTTTTAATCAAGTTTTGTTCAGATTGATGTTATGTTTTACAAGTTATTCACATGTTTAACTTTACAAAATCCCACCTTGACAACAATTGCTTCCATCTGCACACTGGCAGTTACAGCTATGATGCCACAATGGGATCTAATCCTTGCTGGCCCTCCCCACTTCGTCCTGCGGGAAGTTTTAAACGTTTAAAAACAGGGAGGCTGAAGAGGAGGGAGGGGAGGCAGTGCTGGGGGAGGCAGGGAAGTGCAATTGGATTATTTTTTAAATTCTTGGCAGCAAGTGCAATTGGTGGCTGAATTGGAGGGGAGAGAGTGCTGGGGGATAAGGGGAAATAAACTGTCCCTGCACATTTGGGGGCTTTGGGTGAGTTGAGGATTATTGCATTGGGGGAACAGGTGAGTGGTGGAATATTGCATTAGGGGAACTGGTTACGTTGGGGAACCAGGCCTACCATGTGACAGGAACACACTGGTCCCACTTGGTCTGGTACCGAGCAAAAAGTTTGTATCAGCAGAGATAAGCAATGTTCACCATTGAAGGCTGAAATGGCTTCAAACAGTGAGGATTGGTAAAGAATAGCCTGAAACAAAATGTAACATTGTTTGGTGTCAAAAAAGTATGTTGTGCAGAATGTGTATAATAATTGCCCTTTTTCTTCTGCAACGTCAGTGACGGCTGCGTTAGAAAAAGGTGACAGTGTTCACTGGGATTCGACCACAATTGAATCAATGGATCATATTTTGTACAGCTAATCCATTATTTGTCAGACATACCTTGCAGTGCAAATCTTCAGTCTCTTCATAAAGGCAAGAGTGGGCACGTTGCTATAGAAACTCCTCAGAGGAATGACCCTTGTAGGAAAGGTAACATTTCCTAATCTAATCAAATCCATTAAACAAATAAAACAAGCAACAGCCAAACGATATTACCAAGTGCATGAACTATTTTTGAAGTAGTGGGGAGGTGTGCAACTGCCCTACGGCTACAGATATGCATGGAGGCGAGAATAATTTCTTATCATTTCTGGAGATGGTTAGCATTTTCTTTTATTACTGAGAACAACATGAATTCTGAAGAATTTCGAAAAACACAGTGAGGTCAGGAAAAAACTGGTTTTATTTGTTACGTAAGGCACAAATACGTCAAGACTCCCTTTAAAAAAACACATTTAAATGCTTTTAAGTTTTTGGGCCAGTGGCAGCCAGCTGGTACTGTGAGCAGTCGGCTGTTTGCAGCTTGGTTCCCCATAGCATTTTCACTTGGGTACAGTATTGTTGGCAGAGGTGCATTGTGCAGCGATTCTTGCAGCCTACCCAGTGCTAGACCAAAGATAATTCAGAGCAGTAAAAAACACAGTGGGGCATCCATCTTGTTCAAACTGGAAGAAAAACTTTATTTACACACTTGCTCACACATCAATTACAGCACCTCTCATTGGCTGTTATCATTGTCAGTTACTATTGGCTGCTATCATTGTCAATCATTCACCACCTGCATCAAGATTGTCTGAGTAACAATACAACATTAAGATTAACTTCTTTACAATTGAGAGCATATTTTTCATATATGTCAACACCCCCACTTGCTCTCGCATTGTTATCTTAACTAAAAATAAAACATCCTAAGGTTTTCTACCTTGCATCATGTAGACGTTTACATACATGGTTACTCTCCAAACATAAACTTTGCAAACTCCATCAACTTAAATTTTGTTGCAGGTTTTGTCATCACATCCGCTACCATCTGGTCTGTTGGGCAATACTCCAAACTTATTTTGCCATGATACACAGTGGACCTCACGAAGTGATATTTTATGTCCACATGCTTACACCTCTGTCTACTTACAGGATTCTTTGCTAATGCAATTGTACCCTGGTTATCCTCATAAACCTTGGGTGTTGGGTACTGATGTCCATCAATACCTTCTAGTAATTGTATTAGGTACATACACTCTTGTAGTGTTGCGGCTAACGCCATATACTCAGCCTCACAAGTTGACAGTGCAACGGTGGGCTGCTTTTTGGTTTTCCATGAAATCAAAGGACCATTTTTGTTTAGGCTTACACAATAACCGGTTATACTCCGTCTGTCGATTACATCAGCCGCCCAATCTGCATCACTGTACGCTTGTAACGCCAGTTTCTCATCGTCACATTTCCTGTAACACAACTCTTTCTCAATATGGCTTCTCAGATATCTCAGTACATGCTTTACAGTAGCCCATTGCTCTTCCGTCGGCTCACTAAAGTACTGTGACAGTTTACTTACTACAAAACTGAGATCGGGTCTCGTGCAAATAGTCAGATAAATTAGGCTACCTACTACCTCTCTGTATTTTCTGACATCAGTCATCATTTCTGCATCATCAGTGTAGTTTAATTTTTGTTCACAAGGTGTTGCCCTCAGTTTACAATCTTGCATATCAAACCTTTCAAGTATTTTCTCCACATATTTCTTCTGTGACATTCTCACACAGTTATCACACTGGTCAAAATCAATGCCAAGAAAATGTTTCAATTTGCCCATGTCTTTCATCTTGAATTTGGCTGTGAGCATCTCCTTCACAGCTTTCAGTGACTTTTCATCACTGGCAGCAATAATTAAGTCATCGACCCATATTATCATGATCACTTTCTCATTTTCTGTTTCTCTTGTGTAAACACAATGATCAGCTGGGTTTTGCACAAAGTCGTTTTCAGTCAGATACTCGTGTAGCATTTTGTTCCAATTTCTACCCGACTGTTTTAACCCATAAAGTGACTTTTTTAGCTTATACACCAACTTTTCATTTGCGCTGGATTTTACATCGTAACCTTCTGGCTGTTCCATGTAAATCTCGTAATCTATTGGTGCATGTACGTAGGCAGTTTTGACATCCATCTGATGTAAAATCAGGTTTTCCTGTGCTGCTTTTTGCATCATCACTCTGATACTGGTCAGGTTAGCAGTAGGAGAAAATGTCTCCTCATAGTCTACACCCAATATTTGACTGTATCCTTTGGCTACATACCGTGCCTTGTATTTATCAGATCCATCCTCATTGTTCTTGATTGCATATACCCATCTACCCCCCACTGCTTTCTTACCCTCAGGCAAGTTGGTTAGGGTAAATGTGTCATTTTCTCTCAGCGACTGCATTTCCTCATGCATTGCGTTAACCCATTCCTTTGAGTTAGTTGAGGTTACAGCTTCCCTGAATGTTAGGGGGATGTTACACATCAATCTGTAGCAATAATCTATGTTAATCATTACATGATCATCACTTGCCTTGCCAGTTACATATTCACTTAAGTAACCTGGTTTCTTCCTCAATCTAGAAGGGTAACGTGCAGGCTCATGCTTGGTTCCACCTGGCTGTGCTTGGCTATTCACCTCAGGCCTAGTTACTGGATCTTGGCCCTGAGTATGTCCTGGACTCTCATCAGTATTTTTTCTCATCCTACTGGCCCTATTCTGCATCTCAAAGTCATCGTCACTGGGGGTCATGTCAGTCTGTGTCTGCCGCTCTACAATTGTTTTGGTCACAAACTTCACCAGTCTGTGCTTCTTTACTTTCCCATTGTCAGGATAGTAAACCATGTAAGCTGGGCTATTCTTGTCGTACCCGACAAAGATTCCCTTCTCACACTTTGAGTCCAGTTTTCTCTTGTCCTGTTTATAGGCATAACACTCAGACCCAAACTTTTGAATCCTAGACAGGTTGGGCCGTTTTCTTGTCAGCATCAAGTAAGGAGTCTGCTTTGTGCGCTTGTTAAAGCATCTGTTCCTCACTACAGCTGCTGTCTGCACTGCATAGGTCCAAAACTGTTTAGGTAACTCACTCTCTATTAGCATACACCTGGCCATGTCAAACAGGGTGCGCCATTGTCGCTCAGCAGTACCATTCTGGTGTGGTGAGTATGGCGCTGAGGTCTCATGTCTAATGCAATTTCTGCTGAGTAGTGCCTGGTAATTCTTTCCCATGAATTCAGTACCATTGTCAGACCTCATACATTTAATCTTTCCGTATGGGGCTGTGTCAGCAAGAAACCTCTCGGTGGCTTGCACTGTGTCATTCTTATTCTTTAGAAAGTACACAAACACTGCACTGGAATAATCATCAGTGAATGATAGCGCAAACCTGTACCCCTCTCTGGACTCTGGGTCTATCGGTCCCGCTAAATCTGTGTGTACCAACTTCAAAGCTGCTTTGGCTCTTACATCAGGGTCCCTGTTCCTAGTTTGGATAAACTTTCCCTGAGTACACACTTCACAGTGTAGAGCAGGTTTGGCTGTTTTGCCCTTAATTGCCATACCTTCAACAACATTCTGTAATTTTTGAATATCTTCATAATTACAGTGCCCTAGAATCTCTTGCCATGTCTGCATATCATAACTGCTCTTACATTGGTCATCACATTCAACGTTTATCGTATGCAAATAGTACAGTCTGTTGTACTCATGAATGTGGAATTTTGTACGGTCCTTGTGTTGTAGGACGTCTTCCCCGTCCCTGAACATTACGGTTGCTCCGCTGGAAGTAGCTGCTTTTACAGAGAAGATGTCCTGCGGGTATGAGGGGGTGTATACAGTGTTGTGTTGTGGCGACGCCCTTGGCTGTCGACCAAGCAAACCTCCGCGTCTCCTCTGCGCTCCGCAACTCCATCACACCTTGTGCCGTCAGCCAACTCCACGCAGTGTGTCTCGGACTGGAACATAACGTCGAACTTCTTGAACCTTGCTATATCAGTGATGATATACGAAGTTGCCCCCGTATCGACCATCAGCCCTTTCAACTCGACTCCACGCTCTGACTGGATCTTCGCATCCCTTTCACTCACCAGGAATGCATATTCCTTGTTGTTAGTCTCCCCGGAAACTTGTCGTGCGTTGTCCCGCCACTGTTTCCGTCTGCAGGTTGCGTCCCGATGTGTGGTGCTTTTACAGTGACTACACCACTGCTTGCGTTGACATGCTCTGGCTTTATGTCCTTTTAGGCCACACCTGAAGCACACAATGTCCGCTCTCTCCGCACTTGTACTTGTCGTGTCGAGTCTCACACTCGGTTGCACACGTGCCTTCATGACATTGTCGTCAGAAGAGATAGAAGACACAATAAAAACACTAAAGAATGGCAAAACACCAGGACCAGATTCAGTAGTGAATTCTATAAAGCCTTTTACGATATAGTTACCCCACGATTACAGAAAATGTATACATACGCTTTTAAAGAGCAAAGCTTACCCGAAACATTAGCAGAATCAACGATCACATTAATACTTAAAAAAGATAAAAGCATAGAAGAACCAGGCTCATATAGAGCTATTGCTTTGTTAAATACGGATCAAAAAATAATAGCGAAAACACTAGCCAGTAGACTAAGCAGGTACATTAGTAGATTAATAAATGGAGATCAAACAGGATTTATACCTAAGAGACACTCATTCAATAATCTGAGACGTTTGCTTAACATAATGCACTCACATAAATCTCACGACCAAGAGTTATCTATTATCTCACTGGACGCAGAAAAAGCTTTTGATCAAGTAGAATGGGATTATATGATTAAAGTATTGCAAAAATTCCAATTGGGAGAAAACTTTATCGCATGGATAAAACTATTATATAACAAACCTACGGCTAGAATATTAACTAATAATATTTTATCCTCGAAATTTGAACTATCAAGGGGCAATAGACAAGGATGCTCATTATCACCGCTTTTATTTGCTTTGATAATTGAACCCCTTGCTGAAAAAATAAGAACACATCCGGATATTTATGGTTATAATACAAAATACTCAAAGAATAAAATATCCCTATATGCTGATGATGTACTACTGTACATCACAAAACCGCAAATTAGTATACTAAACATATTAAACTTAATTGAGGACTTTGGATCCTTTTCGGGTTATAGAATAAATTGGAACAAAAGTGAAATTATGTCGATAAAACCAAAAGACTCAACACATCTTCGGAAATTTCCCTTTAAAATAGCTACAGAAAAATTCAAATATTTGGGAATTGAAATTACTAGAAATTACCAAGATATGTTTAAAGCCAATTATAATCCCCTACTCAAGAAATTGAATAATCTGATTAAATTCTGGAAAACACTTCCGATGTCCTTAATAGGCAGAATAAATGCTATTAAAATGGTTTTCTTACCACAAATTCTATACCTATTTCAATCAATACCTATATATCTCCCAAAAAAGTTTTTCAAAAAATTGGACTCAGACATTACAAATTTTATATGGGATTATAAATCCCATAGAATACAAATAGCACACCTTAATAAACGAAAAGAGCTGGGGGGTCTAGCGCTCCCTAATTTTATGTATTATAATTGGGCAGTAAATATTAAAAATATGATTCACCTGCTGGACAATTCTGCACAGCAGGCGGACTGGATGTTAATGGAAAAAGGGGACTGCTTCCCGAGTAATATAGGAGCGACCATCCTCTCACCAATAAATTTGAATAATAAAAATTACAATAAAAATCCAATTATACATAACACAATAAGAACATGGAAACAAATAAAACAGAATTTAAAATTAAGAAACCTATCTCTTTTAATACCAATAGTCAATAATCCATCGTTTAAACCATCAATCATAGACAAATCATTTATACAATGGGAAAGAACGGGAATTAAAACGCTTGAAGATCTGTATGAATTGGGGAATTTACTATCATTTCAACAACTACAACTGAAATATAATTTGAAAAACAACCAATATTTTAAATATCTTCAAATTTGTGATTATTTGAAAAAACACACAAAAGACTATCATAATATGCCTTCCGACTTATTGGATGAAGCAATGAAGACCAAGGCGGAATCAGCTAATTTAATATCGTACCTATATAATATCATTTTAAACATAGAAATACCCACAACAGATGGAATTAGAAAAGATTGGGAACAAGAATTAGCTATAAAAATCTCAAAAGAGACCTGGGATAATCATTTACTACAGGTGCATAAATGTTCGATCAACGTACGACATACGCTCATTCAATTTAAAACATTACATAGATTATACTATTCAAAAAATAAATTAAATAAAATCTTCCCTAATGTTTCACCAATCTGTGATAAATGCCTGTGTCAAGAAGCTACCATAGCGCATTCTTTTGTTTTTTGTATAAAAATCAAAAAATTCTGGTATGAAATATTTGATATTTTTTCAAAATTGATCAAAATAAAACTGGTACCAAAACCAGAATGGATTATCTTCGGAATATCGGAAGGTAACCCTGAATTAAATGTGTTTCAGAAGAATTTATTTAATTACGGGCTAATAATGGGAAAAAAGCTTATACTTAAATTCTGGAAAAATGCGCCGACACCAACAATAAAAATGTGGATATCAAATATGTTTGAAACATTACATCTGGAAGAGATGAGATTCCTCCTAGCCGGTAAAGCAGACCAATTCCAAAAGACGTGGTCTATGTTTCTGGACCTATTACAAGTATGAGGTGCAATAGTCAGGACCTGGTAACGGGAGGTAAAACAACAAAAACAGACTTGGTTGGTAGTCCCCTTTCTGCGGAGTTTAATGTTATAATAGAGCGATTGTTTCTATTTTCTCTTTCTATCTTTTCTAGGGTCTATTTTCTCACTTTACTTCCTTCTCTAACTTCTTTCCTAAGGGGCTTTCTTTTCTCAACACTCTTGCACTTCACGACTCTCTTGCACTCTCTTTACTTTTCTTACTTCTACCTTTTTCTTAAAGCTCAAAAAAATGAAGCGGTACAAAAAATGTATTAAGATATATGTGTTATGCAGCATTGTAATTTACCGTACTTCTAATAAAAATAAAATTTAAAAAAAAAAAAAAAAAAAAAAAAAGACATTGTCGTCAGATGCTGCTGCACGCATCTTTTCCGTGTCTTCGTAGCTCCGTAGTTTCGTTTTAAATTCGGCAAAAGGCATTGCCTGCTCACTTTGCTTGACATGGATAGCAAATGGTTTGAAAGATTCAGGCAGTCCCTTCAGAATCATTGCAATTAACAGTCCGTCACTCAATACCTCACCAGCGTTTCTCAATGCTGTGATGGCTGTCTCTGCCCGTATAACATATTCAGTTACACTCTCGCTGCTCAACTTTTGAAGTGAAGTCCGTTCTGTATACAGGCTTATTACACGTGGCTTTCCCTTACCCGCATAATAATCTCTCAAAATAGTTAGCGCTTTCCGCCCATCGTCTGCTGCTTCTCGCATTATCAGCGACAAACTCTTGTCATCCAGAAACTGGATTAGCTCAGCATATGCCTCTGAATTTTTGGCCTCGTCTCCTTCTTCATTGTCGGTAGGCTCTTCCAAGATAGTATCCTTTAGCCCTTGTAACCGAAGATGGCCCAAAAATTTAGTCTCCCACAGCTCATAGTTCTTTTCATCTCCGTCAAAAACTAGCTGAGACCAGCGGCTACTCGACTGGGTGCTCCGTCTACTCATGGTGCTAGCTTAGCAAGTTAACTCTCACCGGACATTTCTGTCGGTGGTAAATCCCTGGGTAACTGTCTCTGGGTAACTCTAGGTAAAGCTGGGTAAAGCTCGGCCCATAACCTGTTGGCAGAGGTGCATTGTGCAGCGATTCTTGCAGCCTACCCAGTGCTAGACCAAAGATAATTCAGAGCAGTAAAAAACACAGTGGGGCATCCATCTTGTTCAAACTGGAAGAGAAACTTTATTTACACACATGCTCACACATCAATTGCAGTACCTCTCATTGGCTGTCAATAACAGCACCTCTCTTTGGCTGTTATCATTGTCAGTTACTATTGGCTGCTATCATTGTCATTCATTCACCACCTGCACAAAGTTTGTCTGAGTAACAATACAACATTAAGATTGACTTCTTTACAATTCAGAGCATATTTTTCATATATGTCAACAACATTCCTGCCATAGAGGGAGTACAGAGAAGGTTCACCAGACTGATTCCTGGGATGTCAGGACTTTCATATGAAGAAAGACTGGATAGACTCGGTTTGTACTGGTTAGAATTTAGATGATTGAGGGGGCGTCTTATAGAAACTTACAAAATTCTTAAGGGGTTGGACAGTCTAGATGCAGGAAGATTGTTTCCGATGTTGGGGAAGTCCAGAACAATGGGTCACAGTTTAAGCATAAGGGGGAAATCTTTTAGGACCGAGATGAGGAAAACGTTTTTCACACAGAGAGTGGTGAATCTCTGGAATTCTCTGCCACAGAAGGTAGTTGAGGCCAGTTCGTTGGCTATATTTAAGAGGGAGTTAGATGTGATCCTTTTGGCTAAAGGGATCAGGGGGTATGGAGAGAAGGCAGGCAGTGTGATACTGAGTTGGATGATCAGCCATGATCATATTGAATGGCGGTGCAAGTTCAAAGGGCCGAATGGCCTACTCCTGCACCTATTTTCTATGTTTCTATAAATAAAAGAGAGAGAGAGATAGAGGGAATGAGACAGAGAAAGAGAGGGGGGAATGAGAACGATAGGGGGGGGGGGGAGAAAGAGTGAGGGAGAGAGATTTAAAAAATGTTAATATTTTCTTAAGAAATGGATAGATGATCTAGTAATTGAATTTTGTAATTAGCTACAGTTGGGTAACTAACTAATTATATGCTTTAATTTCAGGTCATCCAAGTAAGATTGTTTCATATTTGTTTCAGAATGCTTCAATCTATAATAACTGAAAACTTCATTCAATTCTCTTAATTTTTAAGAAAGTTATGGGCTTTTGACTGTCCTCGATCACAGCTTTTGTGTTAAGTCAATGGAAAAGCAATAGGGAACAAGATGCTAATTTTCGAGTATGAAAATGGCCATAACCTTTTTAATATGAAAGTGAATTAGGTGTCAAATTAAACTTCTTTTTATGTTTTATCTGATAGGAGAAATTGGAAGCTTGATTTTTAAAATCTCGAAATTTTGTAACCATGCTACATAATACCATCAGTTTTAATCTATTATTTGAGTGGGAGGCTCTAGGCTTGTGAGGCCCCTCCCAGTCCCCAATGTTTATTAAATGATTATATGCCTAATGGGAAATATTTCTTAAAGAATTGTTCCTTATTGACAATTATATTGCAAAATCTGAATCCAATCTGCTTCCAAAAACCATTTACAAAACGAGTATGCTTTTTCCTATCCAGAACAATGGGAGTCCAGAACCATGGACCCCAGTTTAAGAATAAGGGGTAAGCCATTTAGGACTGAGATGGGGGGGGGGAAACCTTTTTCACCCAGAGAAGTTGTGAATCTGTGGAATTGTCTGCCACAGAAGGCAGTAGAGGCCAATTCACTGGATGTTTTCAAGAGAGTTAGATTTAGCTCTTAGGGCTAACGGAAACTAGGGATATGGTGGGGGGGGGGGGGGGGGGGAGCTGCTGGAGGAGGTAGTTGAGGCTGGGACTTTCCCAATGTTTAAGAACCAGTTAAACAGGTCCATGGGTCGGACATGTTTGGAGGGATATGGACCAAAAGCAGGCAGGTGGGACTAGTGTGTCTGGTACCTGTTGGTCGGTGTGGTCAAGTTGGGTCGAAGGGCCTGTATCCATACTGTATCATTCTGTGACTCTAACACCAATTGCTGCAGTAACTCGGCGGATCAGACAGCATCTGCGGAGAACATGGATAGGTGACGTTTCTGGTTGGGACCCTTCTTCAGACTGACACCATGTTAACAGATGAGGGGGTGACGGCAGATGAGGAGTATTTGGAGTATTGCATAGAGTTCTGGTCACTCCATTACAGGACTGATGTGGAGGCTTTGGGGGAAGGTGCAGAGATGGTTTAAAAACAAGGAACTGCAGATACTGGTTTACAAAAAGGACACCAAATTCTGGAGTAACTCAGCGGGACAGGCAGCATCTCTGGAGAGAAGGAATGGGTGACGTTTCGAGTCGAGACTGAAGAAGGGTGTGCCAGCAGGCCGGAGGGGTGGGCAAAGGCCCTGCCACAGAGCGGACAGGTGAAAGGGCGCTGGCTGGTGTGGACTCCTCGGTGCACCAGCAGGTTGTCAACGTGAGTGAAGCTACAGGCTGGACATGCGGGTGAAATGCTTGCCACACTCAGTGCACACAAAGCTTCTCTCTCCGGTGTATATCAGCTAGTGCTCCTGCAGCCCCCTTGCCGCAGTGGGAGCAGCCGCTTGCCGGTGTGGGCCAGCATGTTGGAGCAACTCACCCCCTCCCCATCCTTCCCCACCCCCACCCCACACCACTCGACCCCCACTTCCCCCCTCACACACTTCCCCTCTCGTCAAGCACGCGTTAGTAATGTTCTGTTTGCCAACTTGTTCCCCTCCTGTAGGGTTTAGGAGCCTTGGCTGTGAACGGAGAGCTGGGGACGTGAGCAGCCATTGAGGGTGAGCCCCCCTATCTGCTCGGTGTGCGGGCTGAGCTTTGAGGGGCTGAGCTTCAATGGAGGACCACATGACGGGGCACAACAAGGAGAAGCGTTATGAGTGCGACGTGTGTGGCAAGGCCTGGCAGTACCCGAGCGAGCTGGAGATCCACCGGCGGGTGCACACAGGAGAACGCCCCTACACCTGCACTGACTGCGGCAAAAGCTTCACCAAGTCCAGCAACCTGCTGAGACACCAACGCACCCACACCGGCGAGCGCCCCTACACCTGCGCCCAGTGCGGTAAGGGCTTCACCCAGTCCAGCAACCTTCAGATGCACCAGCGCACTCACACCGGTGAGCGCCCCTACACCTGCGCCCAGTGCGGCAAGGGCTTTACCCGCTCTGACGGCCTGCTGGTTCACCAGCGCACCCATACACGTGTGCGCCCCTACACCTGTGCCCAGTGTGGCAAGGGCTTCACCCGCTCCACCCAGCTGCTGTCCCACCAGCGGGTGCACACCGGCGAGCGCCCCTACACCTGCACCCAGTGCGGCAAGGGCTTCACCCAGTCCAGCACCCTGCAGCAGCACCAGAGCACCCACTCCGGCGAGCGCCCCTACACATGTGCCCAGTGTGACAAGGGCTTCACCCGCTCTGACTCTCTGCAGAAGCACCAGCGCACCTACACAGGCGAGCGCCCCTACACCTGTGCCCAGTGCGGCAAGGGCTTCACAACCTCCAGAAGCCTGCAGCAGCACCAGCACACCCACACCGGCGAGCGCCACTACACCTGTGCCCAGTTCGGCAAGGGCTTCACCTGCTCCTCCAACCTGCTGATGCACAAGCGCACCCACACCGGCGAGCGCCCCTACACCTCTGCCCAGTGCGGCAAGGCCTTCACCCACTCCAGCAGCCTGCAGCAGCACCAGCGCACCCACACCGGCGAGCAGCTCCTCCCACTGTGACAAGAGCGCATGGGATCTGCGGGAGCAGCAGTGGATACACACCAGAGAGAGACCCTTTGTGTGCGCTGAGTGTTGCAAGGGTTTCACCAGCATGTCTAGCCTGTGGCAGCACCGGCGTACCCACAACAGTGAGCGTCCCTTCCCCTGCCCGTCCTGTGGTAAGGGCTTCACCCACCTTGACCACCTGCTGGAGCACCGGCGAGTCCACAGCGGCCAGGGCCCCTTCACCTGCCCGCTCTGGCAAGGCCTATGCCCGCTCCTTCAGCCTGCTGGCACACTGCCACGTGGATAGATAGGCGCTGTTTAGGTAAACTCAAAATGCTGGAAGGAATGGGTAATGTTTCTGGTCGAGACCCTCATCAGTCTTGACCCGAAATGTCACCCAGTCCTTCTCTCCAGAGATGCTGCCTGTCCTGCCTCTCCAGCGTTTTGTGTCCTTTTTTGTAAACCAGCATCTGCAGTTCCTTGTTTTTAAACCATTCTGGTTGACCATATCTGCACCTTCCCCAAAGCCTCCACATCAGTCCTGTAATGGAGTGACCAGAACTGTATGCAATACTCCAAATGCTACCTGACCAATGTCCCTTAAAGCTGCATATATATTCCTCTCTCCTTTATCTCACATCCTTTTCTCTCCTTATTTTCCCTTGTCACTTACTTCACTCATCTGCCAATCCGCCCTCATCTGTCAACATAGTGTCAGTCTGAAGAAGGGTCCCCGACCCGAAATGTCCCTATCCATGTTCTGCACAGATGCTGCCTGACCCGCTGAGTTACTCCAGCACCCTTTTGTTAGAGGGTTTGTAACTAAAGTTTGTGATCGATATAACCATAGCATTAGAAGTATTGTGTTAGTGACGAGAAAGCTTTGAATGGGTATACTCTGTGATTGATGTGTTAGACGTCATTGCTCCAACTCTGTATAAACATGTGACTATGTTTCCAAAATACTAACAAAAGATGCTGTATGTCTTTGTTCATTAGAGTGATAGCCCAGGAGGGTTAAGTATGTGTTGCATATTTGACTTTGTATCCCCTGCTACTCTCGCCGGCTAAATGATCAGTAAAGCTTGTGTTGGTTGATCTAACTTATTGTGAGTTGTCTGTTTTAAGAAATGTACCTTAACAGTTCTGGACTCCCCCAACATGGGGAACATGTTTCCTGCATCTACCTTGTCCAATGCCTCACTAATTTTATGCAATTCTATAAGATATCCGCTCATCCTTCTGAATTCCAGTGAATACAAACCCAGTCGACCCATTCTTTCAACATTTGTCAGTCCCGCCATCATCTCAGGAATTAACCTTGTGAACCTATTCTGGGCTCCCTCAATTGCAATAATATCCCTCCTCAAATTTTGGGACCAAAACTGCACACAATTCTCCAGTTGTGGTGTCACTGGGGCCCTGTACAACAACTTGCACCTAAACTCAACTCCTCGCCCTATGAAGTTACACCAGCACTATCCACATTGACCAGCGATGCTGCCTGACCCGCTGAGTTACTCCAACACTCTGTGAAACGTCACCTATCCATGTTCTCCACAGATTTTGCCTGACCCGTTGAGTTACACCAGCACTCTGTGAAACGCCACCTATCCATGTTCTTCACACAGATGCTGCTTAACCCGCTGAGTTACTCCAGCACTCTGTGAAACGCCACCTATCCATGTTCTCCACAGATGATGCCTGACCCGCTGAGTTACTCCAGCACTCTGTGAAACGCCACCTATCCATGTTCTCCACAGATGATGCCTGACCCGCTGAGTGACTCCAGCACTCTGTGAAACGCCACCTATCCATGTTCTCCACAGATGCTTCCTGACTCGCTGAGTTACTCCAGTACTTTTTAATGTAAAAATAAACAACCTACCTTGCCTTGTCCCCTTTGTGAGATCTGTCCTGTTGTCGGCGTTCACGGCTTTAGAAGATGATTTTTAATTTACTCTAACACTTAAATTATCCAACTTAGTTTAAAAACCAGTGCAGAGAACGGCAATCGGAGCGATTTTTCTTGAGCAATTAAACAGGCTGATGAACATCAATTTAAACAGCCTGGAGGAAACAATATTTTAAACTCGCCACCCTCTCGAAGGTGCCAAAGTGAATTCTTGTGTGAATGTTATTTGGACACTTAGACTATTTAAAAATGTTGATCTTTTCTTAAGCAATGGATAGATGTTTAGATCTAGTAATTGAATTATGTAATTAGCTACAATTGGGCAGCTAACTAATTATATGCTTTAATTTCAGGTCATCCAAGTAAGATTGTTTCATATTTATTTCAGAATGTTTCAATCAATAATAACTGAACATTTCTTTTAGTTCTCTTAATTTTTAAGAAAGTTATGGGCTTTTGACTGTCCTCGATCACAGCTTTGTTGTTAAGTCAATGGAAAAGCAATAGGGTACAAGATGCTAGTTTCCGAGTATGAAAATTGCCATAACTTTTTTAATGCTTAAATATATGAAGTAAATTAGGTGACAAATTAAACTTCTTTTTATGTTTTATCTGATGGGATAAATTACAGACTTGATGTTTAAAATCCCCAAATGTTGTAACATTGCTACATTGAGGTGGGGACGGAGGGGGACAAAGGTAAAACCTCTGCTGAGGACAGACCGTTCGGTGTGGGGGAGGTCGGGGGGATGGTGAACACCCGGCAGGGATGGGGATTGGGGCCGGCGGAAGGCAGGTGGGTGGACTGGGGGCGAGGCGATGTGTGGGTGGTGGGTGGTCAGGGGGTGAGAGGGCTGCAGTGTCGGTGGGTAAATGCAGGGGTGACATAGTTAGAGGGGGATGGGGAAGACTCAGTGGACCAGCCACTGGGGTTAACAAGGCTGGACAGACTAACACTAGGAACCAGCGCAGTGAAACCCAGGAGAGTGGGAGTGAGCAGCGTGGAGGCTTCAGGCCCAGTGCAGAGTCCAGGCTCCAGGTGAGGCGACGGCTGTGGCTGCTGGAGGGAGGTGATCGTTGTGGAGAAGCGAAGTCCGAATGAACGGCCGTTGGGGAAGAACGTTCTGGAAACGCGAGCGGGAGGGCGGGAAATAACGGGCGTCAACGGCTGAGGGAGCGCGGGAGCGTTGACAGTTGGTGGGGGGGGGGCGGTGGTGACGTCACTGGGCCTCGCGCCGTTGCCCGCGGCCGTTTCAAGCGGCGCCGCCCCCGCGCTCTGGCCCCGCCCACACACGCGCTCTAGCCCCGCCCACACACGCGCTCTGGCCCCGCCCACACACAGATACACGCGCTCGGATCCCGGGTGGAGGCGGGAGAACGGGTCGACCACACGGTGTCAATCAAATGCAGCTGCTTTAAATTCATGCTTTTTACCCGTTTACCGTCGCTTTCCAGGTGTCCCAGCTCCGGAGCGGTTAACGGCGGCGATCAACGGTTGGTGAGTGAGTGGGGGGGTGGGGGGGGTGGGGGGGGGGGGGAGAGGGGGTGGAAGGGGGGAAATGAGGGGGAAGTTAACCGGCTGGAGAGTTTTGTCGGCGGAGCGTCGAAAGCTGGAGCGGCCCGGGAGCGAGTGTATTACAGTTGTGGGGCCCGGGAGCGAGGGTATTACAGCCCTCCTCTCACCCCTCTCTCCCCCACCCCATCCCTCTCTCCCCTTCCCCCTGTCCCTCTTCCACCCCATTCCTCTCTCCCGCTCCCTCCCTCCCCACTCCTCTACCCCCTCCCACTCTCCCTCCCCACCCTTTACATTCTCCCCCCACCCCCTCCCATCCCATCCTTCCCCCGCCACCCTACCACCCTCCCCCTCCCTCCACACTCTTCACCCTCTCCATCCTCCTTCCCTTCCCTACTCCCCCTCCCCATTCTTCCACTTATCTCCCCCCACCCATCTCCCTCCCCACCCCTCTCTCTCCTCCCTACCTTCCCTCTCCCTCCCCACTCTACCTCCTCTCCGCTCCCCCCTCCCTCCACACTCTCCCCCTTTCCCTACTCTCCCCCCTCCATCCTCCCCTCCCTCTCTCCCCCTCCCTCTTTCCCCCCCACCTTCCCCCCCCCCTCCCGCACCCCTCTCCTCCTCCCTTTCCCCTCCCACCCACCCCTCTCTCCCACCTCCCTCCTACCCATCTTTGCCTCTTCCACCACTCGACCTACTCCTCTCTCCTGTCCCTTGCCCCCTCTCCCCCCATACCTCTCTCTGCCTCCCATCCCACTCCTCCCCCGCCCCCTACCACTCTCTTCTCCTTCCACACTCTTCCCCCTTTCTCCCCTTCCCCTTCTCACTCCTCCTTCCCATCCCTCCTCCCTCTCTCCCCTTCCCCCACCCCTCTTCCCCTTCCCACCCCACTCTCATCCTCCCCTTCCCCCTCGCCATCTATCCTCACCCCTCTCCTCCTTCCCCCCCACCCCTCTCCCTCCTCCCCACCCACGCCCTTTCTCCCCTCCCACCCTTCACCCCATCTCCTCCTACCCCCTTCCTCTCTCTTGCACCACTCCCCGCTACCCCTCTCCCACCCCCTACCCCTCTTCCTGCCCTCCCCACTCTCCTCCCACTCCCCATCTCCTCCCTCTTCCCATCCCCCTCTCACTCCCCCTACCCCACTTTGCTCTCCCTCCCAAATCTCTCCCAATTCCTCCTCCCCCTCCCCTCGCTCCCCACCCCATCTCCCCCTCACCCCCAACGCCCACCTGTGTGTTTGGGGGGTGGTTAGTGTCATGCTATGTTGTGAATTCTTGTGTGAATGTTATTTGGACACTTAGGCTAATTAAAAATGTTACATTTTTTCTAAAGAAATGGATAACAGTTCTGTACTCCCCCAACATGGGGAACATGTTTCCTGCATCTACCCTGTCCAATCCCCCACTCATTTTATACGATTCTATAAGATAACCGCTCATCCTTCTGAATTCCAGTGAATACAAACCCAGTCGACCCATTCTTTCAACATATGTCAGTCCCGCCATCATCATCATTTCCTGAGATGGCTGACATTTTCTTTCATTATTGATAACACAACGTGAATTCTGAAGAATTCCAAAGAACACAGTCAGGCCAGGAAAAACTTGCTCTGTTTGTTAGGCAAGGCACAAATGCGTCAAGACTTTATTTTTAAAAAAAACACACTTTAAAATGCTTTTAACCGTCCGGGCCAGTGGCAGCCAGCTGGTACTGTGAGCCGTCGGCTGTGTGCAACTTGGCTCACTTTTGCATTTTCATTTGGGTACAGTATGAATGAGAAGATGCTGGTACTGTTGCTTGTCTGCTCCTGGACAAGGCCAAGGCGGGCTTATATTAGGAACATTTCTCCATCCGTTTCCCACCACGGATGGCCAACCCGCTGAGTTCTACCGGGACTTTGGAGGGGAATGGCCAGGCAATGTGTCGGGTCTGGACATTTCTATGGACTCATGGAGTCGTGGTGGGGTGGGGGGGGCGAGCTGGAAAAAAAAGTTGGGGTCGGGACAGACTCCAGGATTTCATTTGGATGAGGGGAGAGTCTCCTCAAATTGGAGAATTCTGTGTTCACTGTGTCATTGGGCTGTATGGAACAGATAGGTGACGTTTCAGAGTGCTGGAGTAACTCAGCGGGTCAGGCAGCATCTGTGGAGAACATGGATAGGTGACATTTCTGGTCAGGACCCTTCTTCAGACTGACATTATGTTGACAGATGAGGGGGTGATCGGCAGATGAGTGAAGTGACAGAGGCGAGGGAAAATAAGGAGATAAAAGGATGTGAGATAAGGAGAGAGGGATATATATGTGCAGCTTTAAGGGACATTGGTCAGGTAGCATTTGGAGTATTGCATACAGTTCTGGTCACTCCATTACAGGACTGATGTGGAGGCTTTGGGGAAGGTGCAGAGATGGTTAACCAGAAGAGACAAGAAACGTTACCCATTCCTTCAAGCATTTTGCGTCTACATAAACAGCGCCTACCTATCCACGTGGCGGTGTGCCAGCAGGCTGGAGGAGCAGGCAATGGCCTTGCCACAGAGTGGGCAGGTGAAGGGGCGCTGGCCGGTGTGGACTCGCCGGTGCTCCAGAAGGTGGTCAAGGAGGGTGAAGCCCTTACCACAGGACGGGCAGGGGAACGGACGCTCACTGCTGTGGGTACGCCGGTGTTGCCACAGGCTGGACATGCGGGTGAAACCCTTGCTACACTCAGCGCACACAAAGGGTCTCTCTCTGGTGTGTATCCGCTGCTGCTCCCGCAGCCCCCGTGCTCTCTTGTCACAGTGGGAGCAGCTGCTCGCCAGCGTGGGTCCGCCGGTGCTGCCGCAACCCCCGCGAGCTGTCAAACGACTCACCACAGTACGGGCAGTCGTAGGGCTGGCCACTGGTGTGCACGTGCTGGTGAGACAGGGCGTGGGAGGCCGTGGCAAAGTGCTCTCCACACACCGGGCTGGGGACGGGACGGTCGCCGGCGTGCACCCGCTGGTGGGACAGCAGCCGGGTGGAGTTGGTGAAGCCCTTGCCGCACTGGGTGCAGGTGTAGGGGCGCTCGCCAGTGTGGGTGCGCTGGTGCTGCTGCAGGCTGCTGGAGTGGATGAAGCCCTTGCCGCACTGGGCACAGGTGTAGGGGCGCTCGCCGGTGTGGGTGCGCTGGTGCACCAGCAGGCTGCCGGAGTGGATGAAGCCCTTGCCGCACTGGGCGCAGGTTTTGGGGTGCTCGTCAGTGTGGTTGCGCTGGTGCACCAGCAGGCCGCTGGACTGGGTGAAGCCCTTGCCGCAGTCGCTGCATGTGTAGGGACGTTCCCCGGTGTGCACGCGCCTGTGCTCCTTCAGTTCCTTGGACGACTTGAAGCCTTTGCCGCAGTCGGGGCAGGTGAAGGGCCGCTCACTGCTGTGCACCCGCTGGTGCTCCCGCAGCCCCAACAACTGGGTAAAGCTCTCGCCACATGTGGAGCAGCCATAGGGCTTCTCGCCCGTGTGCACCCGCCGGTGGGCCTTCAGCACATCCGCCCTCTTGAAGCTCTTGCCGCACTCTATGCAGTTGAAGGGGCGTTCTATCGTGTGCTCCCGACGGTGGGTCTCCAGCCGGCTCGGGCTCTGCCAGACCTTTCCACATACGTCGCACTCATAACGCTTCTCCTTGTTGTGTCCCGTCATGTGGTCCTCTATCGAAGATCAGCCCTTGAAGCCCGGCCCGCACACCGAGCAGATGGGGGGCTCACCGGCACCCTGGCCGCCCTCAACGGCCGCTCATGCTCCCGTCTCTCCGTCCACAGCAACGGCTCCTAAACCCTGCAGGAGGGGAACACAGAGGATCAACAAGCTGCCAAAAGGACATTACTAGCACATATTGGGTGTGTTTATGGCGGAGGAAACCGTTATATAATTCTGCGCTGCACACTGGCGCAGCGGTACAGTTGTAAATTGATCAGCCTCCACAAAATAACTAAATTGTCCCCAATGTGCGTGGGATAGTGCTAGTATACGGGGTGATCGCTGGTCGGCGCAGACCCCATGGGCCGAAAGGCCTGTTGTTTCCGCGCTGCATCTCTAAACTGAACTAAACCAAAGAAGGGTGTCGACCCAAAACGTCACCCATTCCTCTCTCCACAGATGCTGCCTGGCCCGCTGAGTTACTCCAGCACTTTGTGTCTATCTTCTCCACAGATGCTGCCTGACCAGCTGAGTTACTCCAGCACTTTGTCATAGAGTCATGGAGTGATACAGTGTTGGAAAGAGGCCCTTCGGCCCAACTCATACCCTCACTCCTAGATCCCTCGGCTCTACACATTCAGCAAGGCTCAGAGTTCAGAGTCCTAATGAGACCACACCTGGAGTATTGTGTGCAGTTTTGGTCCCCTAATTTGAGGAAGGACATTCTTGCTATTGAGGGAGAGCAGCGTAGGTTCACCAGGTTAATTCCCGGGACGTCGGGACTGTCATATGCTGAGAGAATGGAGCGGCTGGGCTTGTACACTCTGCAGTTTAGAAGGATGAGAGGGGATCCTATTGAAACATATAAGATTGTTAAGGTTACACAAAAAAAAAAGCTGGAGAAACTCAGCGGGTGCAGCAGCATCTATGGAGCGAAGGAAATAGGCAACGTTTCGGGCCGAAACCCTTCTTCAGACGGAAGAAGATTGTTAAGGGTTTGGATACGCTAGAGGCAGGAAACATGTTCCCGATGTTGGGGGAGTCCAGAACCGGGGCCACACAGTTTAAGAATAAGGGGTAAGCCATTTAGAACAGAGACATGGAAACATTTTTTCTCACAGAGCGTTGTGAGTCTGTGGAATTCTCTGCCTCAGAGGCCGGTTCTGTGGATACTTTCAAGAGAGAGCTAGATAAGGCTCTTAAAGATCGTGGAGTCAAGGGATATGGGGGGAAGGCAGGAACGCGGTACTGATTTGGGATGATCAGCCATGATTATATTGAATGGCGGTGCTGGCTCAAAGGGCCGAATGGCCTATACCTGCACATGTTGTCTCTTGTCTATTGCCCCAGCGCCCCGCCATTCACAGTGAAGATCCTGCCCTGGTTTGACTTCCTAAACTGCAACACCCTCCCCACCCCCAAACAATGTGACCTCCTCCCTGTGGCTCCCTGCCCCTTACCCCTGCTGCCGACTGCTCCTTCCCCCTCCTCCCCACCCCCAAACAATGTGAACCCACCCCCACCAGCCTCCCTGCCCCCTTCCATGACTAACTTGACCCGTCTCCCTCCCCCCCCCCATTCATCCCCATCGTCACCAAACCCACCTCCCCCCTCCCTTTGCTCCCTGCTTCCCCCCACTACTCACTTCACCCCTTTCCCCAGTCTCTCTCCCCCTCCCCCGGACTGTCTCTTCTCTCTCTCTCTGAACCTCTCCCATTATTCCTGCCCCCCTCAGCCCCACCGCTCAGATATATCTCTCTCTCCCGAACTCTCTCTCCTCAACTCCCCCCTCCCTGTCTCTCCCTCCCTTCTCTCTCCACCTTCTATATCTCTGCCCCTCTCACTCTGCCTCTGTCTCTCTACCCTCTCACTCTCTCTCTACTCAATCCATCTCTCTCCTCCCCACTCTCCCTCTCTCTTTCTCTCTCTCTCACTCTCACCGTCCAGTGCGGATCGGCTCCATCTTGGCCGCGACAGATGCGTCATTTCCGGGCTCAGTGAGGCCGCCCCGCAGAGTGCGGGGCAAAGGGCGTCCGGGGCGGCGACGTCATTTCCGGTGTAGGGGGAGGGAGAGAGAGGGGGCATGAGCCCGGAAATTACGTCGCGCACAGCCCCAGCCCGGATATGACGTGGTGATACATAGATACAGATAGATACAGAGAAGGAGAGAGAGAGAAAGATGGTGTGAGGAGAGAGCGGTAGACTCCCACTGTCCCCTCCTCTCCCTCCCTCTCCCCCCACCCTCCATCCTCTCCCTCTCCCTCCCTCTCACACAGTGAAGTTTCCTCCCCACTCTCCTGTCGGGTTAAAGAGAGGGTGTGAAGTTTATTAATGATGATATTTATCAGCGGGTGGTGAATCTGTGGGATTCGTTGCCACAGACGGCGGTGGAGGCCAAGTAAGTGGGTAAACAAGGGGGACCATTGAAACGTCACCGAACAGTGAAAGGCCCGGATAGAGTGGATGTGGAGAGGATGTTTCCACTAGTGGGAGAGTCTAGGACCAGAGGGCACAACCTCTGAATTCAAGGACGTTCCTTCAAGTCAAGTCAAGTCACATTTATTTATATAGCACATTTAAAAAACAACTCGTTGGCCAAAGTGCTTTACATTTGTTATAAGACTAGCACAACAAAACAAACTACATAGATATATACATGCAGCCCTCACTCAGAGTACGTCAGGAAAGGCTTGGGAGTATTATGATAAGTCTTTAGTCTTGACTTAAATGAGTCGATGGATGGGGCAGTTCTGATGGGACGAGGGGATGCAGTTCCACAGTCTAGGGGCTGCAACCGCAAAGGTGCGGTCGCTCCTGAGCTGATGCCTAGACCGTTGGATATTCAGCAACCACAAGTCGGCCGATCTGAGGGGCCTGGAGGTGGAGTGGGTGGGTGAGAAGACTTTTTATGTAGGTGGGGGCAAGCCCATTGAGGGCTTTGTAGACATGGAGGAGAATCTTGATGGAAGGAGATGGGGAGGAATTTATTTAGCCAGAGGGTGGTGAATCTGTGGGATTTGATGCCACTGACGGGGTGGAGGCCACAAGTCAGTGGATTTATTTAAGGCAGAAATAGATAGATTGTTGATTAGTGCAGGTGTCGGGTTATGAGGAGAAGGCAGGAGAAAGAGGTTAGCAGGGAGAGGTAGATCAGCTGTGATTGAATGACGGAGTGGACTAGATGGGCCAAATGGCCTAATCCTGCTCCTATCATAGAAACATAGAAAATGTGTGCAGTAGGCCATTAGGCCCTACGAGCCAGCACCGCCATCCATTGTGATCATGGCTGATCATCCCCAATCAATAACCCATGCCTGCCTTCTCCCCATGATCATCCCAGATGATCTTGTGATTTCACTCAACAGGTTTTCATTCTAGAGCAGTTTGTTACTTTTGGTTTGCTGAAAACACATTCTCAGGTAGGAAGAGAGAGGGGAGGGAGAGAAGGAGGGGAGGGGGGAGAGAGTGAGAATGAGGGAGGGGGAGGATGAGAGCGAGAGAGAAGGAAGGAGGAAGGGGAGGGAGGGAGGGAGAGAAGGGGGAGCAGTGAGTGGGAGAACGAAATGGAGAGGGAGGGGCGAGACAGGAGGGTCTGTTTCCCGAAGTGTTTGAACATCTCTTTCCCCTCCACCTCTCTCTCCCCTCCACCTCTCTCCCTTCTCTCCCTCTCCCTCCCTACCTCTCCTTCCGTCCCTCTGTCTCTCTTTCCCCCCTCCCCCTCCCGCTCTCTGTTTCGCCTCTCTCTATCTTTCTCTTGCTCTTTGTCTCTCTCCATCTCTCTGACTCCTCTCTCCGTCTCCCTCTCTCCGGCTCCCTCTCTCCGGCCCCGTCTCTGTCTCCATCCCGCTCTCTGTCTCTGTCTTTCTCCGTCTCTCTCCGTCTCTCTCCATCTTTCTCCCTCTCTCTCCCCCTCTGTCTCTCCCTCTCTGTATCTGTCTGTCTGTCTGTCTCTCTCTCTCTCCTCTCGCTCTCTCTCTCTCTCTCTCTCTCTCTCTCTCTCTCTCTCTCTCCTCTCTCTCTCTCTCTCTCTCTCTCTCTCTCTCTCTCTCTCTCTCTCTCTCTCTCTCTCTGTATTACAGGTAGCTACATCACTACTATCGGAGTGGATTTCAAGACGGTCGATGTTAATGGGGAGAATGTGAAGCTGCAGATGCGTACAATCACGTCTACGTAAGTTCAATCCCCCGCCCCCCCCCCCCCCCCCAGGGCTCTCGCTTAACGTTTTTTCCCTGTTGGCAGCCGGACAACCTAGGCAAAGTGTTCAAGAAGGAACTGCAGATGCTGGAAGATCGAAGGTACACACAAATGCTGGAGAAAACTCAGCAGGTGCAGCAGCATCTATGGAGCAAAGGGAATAGGCGACGTTTCGGGCCGAAACCCTTCTTCAGACCCGTTCAGTCTGAAGAAGGGTTTCAGCCCGAAACGTCACCTATTTCCTTCGCTTCATAGATGCTGCTGCACCCGCTGAGTTTCTCCAGCATTGTTGTGTACGGACAACCTAGGCAGCTTTTTAGGTTCTCTCTCCCTCTCTCTCAATTTCTCCAAAACTTCGTAAAAACGTTCTCAAAATTTTCTGAAAACTTTTCCAAACTCTCCCAAACTTTCTCTCACACTCATTCCCCTCCCTCTCTCCCTCCTCCTCCCTCACTCTTCTCCCCCTCCTTTTTCTTCTCCATCCCACCCTCAATACACCAAGAAACCACCCCGGAACTAACATTCGGCTTTTCTCCCTCCACCCGGACACATTAGACCGCCGTCCCGCTTTGCCAGAGCCGGTGCGCCGCCCTAGAGCGTCCCCCTCCCGCCGGAAGCGCCTTTGTTGACGAGAGGTTCGTCACTCAACGGTGCGGGAATGCAGTGTGAAGATCAGGTGAGGATAAAGCGCCGAAATGCAGCGGGAGAGGCAGCAATGCAGCCAGTGATGCATGCATTCCCTTTAATGCAGCAGGGGGATCATGCACAGGCGTTGGCAGGCCGTTCCCCCTCTCTCTCTCTCTCTCTCTCTCTCCCTCTCCCTTCCCCCCCCCTCCCCCTCTCTCACCCTCTCTCCATCTCTTTCTCCCCTCTTCCTCTCCTTCTCTTTCTCCCCTCTCTCCGCCCTACCTCCCCCTCTCCCCCCTCTCTCTCTCTGCCCCTCTCTCTCCCCCTCTCCCCCCTCTCTCTCTCCCCTCTTCCTCTCCTCGCTCTCTCCCTCTCTGTCAAGTCAAGTTTATTTGTCACATACACATACGAGATGTGCAGTGAAATGACGCAGTGAAATGCAGATGTGCAGTGAAAATGCAGTGAAGTGACGATGCTCGCGGACTTTTGTGCAAAAAGACAAACAACCAAACAAACTAAAACCACAATCATAAACACACATATTCTTTTACATAATAAATATTGGAAGGAAAAACGTTCAGTAGAGTTAGTTCCCGGTGAGATAGGCGTTTACAGTCCGAATGGCCTCTGGGAAGAAACTCCTTCTCAACCTCTCCGTTCTCATCGCATGGCAACGGAGGCGTTTGCCTCTCTCTCTCCCCCCTCTCTCTCCCTATATCACCCCTCTCTCACCTTTCTGCCTCTCTCTCTCTCCCCCTCTCCCTCTCTCCAACTCTCTCACCTCTCTCTTCCCCGCTCTCTCTCCCTCCATCCCTGGTGAGACCACACCTGGAGTATTGTGGTGCAGTTTTGGCCTGTTGGCCTTCATGGCAAGAGGAGTTGAGCATAAGACCAAACAGGGTCCTTCTGCAGTTGTACAGGGCCCTGGTGAGACCACACCTGGAGTATTGTGCACAGGTTTGGTTCCCTAATTTGAGGAAGGACATTCTTGCTATTGAGGGAGCCAGCGTAGGTTCACCAGGTTAATTCCCGGATGGCGGGACTGTCATATGCTGAGAGAATGGAGCGGCTGGGCTTGTACACTCTGGAGTTTAGAAGGATGAGAGGGATCCGTATTGAAACATATAAGATTGTTAAGGGTTTGGACCACGCTAGAGGCAGGAAACATGTTCCCGATGTTGGAGGAGTCCGGAACCAGGGGCCACAGTTTAAGAATAAGGCGTCGGCCATTTAGAACGGAGATGAGAAACTTTTCCACCCAGAAAGTTGTGAATCTGTGACCATTTTGGACTGAGAGGAGGAGAAACGTTTCCACCCAGAGAGTTGTGAGTCTGGGATTTTTCTGCTTCAGAAGGCGGTGGGAGGCCGGTTCACTGGATGTTTTTTTCAAGGGAGAGCTTGATAGGGCTCTTAAAGATAGTGGAGTCAGGGGATATGGGGAGAAGTCACGAACGGGGTACTGATTGGGGATGATCAGCCATGATCACATTGAATGGCGGTGCTGGCTCGAAGGGCCAAATAGCCTCCTACTGCACCTGTTGTCTATTGTCCAGTGAAGGTGATTTGACTTATTGTTGGACAAAAATGCTGGAGAAACTCAGCTTTTTGAGGCAGCATCGATGGAGTGAAGAAATCGTTCTCGGATCTGAGGAAGGGTCTCGACCCAAATCGAGAGACACACATGAAGAGAGAAAGACAGACAGAGAGAGAGAGAGAGGGCGATATATTGATAGAGAGAGGGAGAGATAGAGGGAGAGATAGATAGAGGGAGAGATAGATAGAGAGAGAGACAGAGATAGAGACTCAGTAAAGGAAACCGGATGAAAATTAGAAGCTGGTGTGACTTCAGTGTGGGGGGAGAGAGAGAGAGACGGACAGACAGAATGAGAGAGAAAGAGACAAGCCCTTCAACCCAACCTGCCCACACCGGCCAAAATGCCCCATCTACACTAGTCCCACCCTGACCAACATGCCCCATCTACACTAGTCCCACACCAACCAACATGCCCCATCTACACTAGTCCCACGCCGACCAACATGCCCCATCTACACTAGTCCCACACCAACCAACATGCCCCATCTACACTGGTCCCACCCTGACCAACATGCCCCCTCTATACAAGAACCACCTGCCAGCGGTCCATATCCCTCCAAAACTTGTCCTAGCCATGTACCTGTCCAAGTGTTGCGATAGTCCCAGCCTCAATTACCTCCTCCGGCAGCTGGTTCCATACACCCACCACCCTCTGTGTGGAAAGGTTGCCCCTCAGGTTCCTATTCAATTTTGCCCACCCCCGCCTCACTCACCTTCAACACATGTCCTTAGGTCCTCAATTCCCCTACTCAGGGCAAGATTGTGTCTACCCGATCTATTCCTCTGGTGATTTTGTACACCTCTATAAGATCACCCCTCCTCCTCCTGTGCTCCAAGGAATAGAGTCCCAGCCCTTTGCCCCAACCTCTCCCTGTAGCTCAGGCCCCTCGAGTCCAGTCAACATCCTTGTAAATCTTCTCCGTGCCCTTTCCAAGCTCAACGACATCTTTCCTGTAATACGGTGCACAGAACTGAATACAATTTTCTAAATGCAACCTCACAACGTCTTGTACAACAGCAACGTGACCTCCCAACTTCTCAATACAGACTCAATACAGAGAGAGAGAGTGAGAGCAATACAGAGAGAGAGAGTGAGAGAGGGGGGAGGGACAGAGAGAGAGAGAGAGATGAGAAAGTCAGAAAGGGAGAGAGAGACAGGGAGTGAGAGGGAGATACTGAGGGAGAGAAAGACAGAGACAGAGCACAGTGAGAGACAGAGAGTGACAGAGACTAAGAGGCAGACAGAGAGAAAGAGAGAGAGAGAGAGGGAGAGAAAGAGAGATTGTCAGTGAGAGGACAGTGGCAGAGAAAAAACAGAGAGAGATAGAGAGAGGGATAGCGAGAAATAGAGAGAGAGATGCAGAGAGAGAGAGAAAAAGAAAGACAGAGAAACAGACAGAGAAACGGAGAGGGAGACGGAGAGAGAGAGAAACGGTGAGAAACGGAGGGAGAGAGCGAGATAGAGACAGTCAGAGAGACGGAGAGAGACAGAGATAGTGACAGTGGGAGAGAGAGGGAGACACAGAGGGGGAGACATATATAGCCACAGAGAGAGGGGGTGAGAGACAGACAGAGATGGGAGAGAGAGAGACAGAGAGTGAGACACATAGAGAGACAGAGAGATACAGAGAGAAACGGAGAGAGAGATATAGAGAGATAGACATAGAAAGATACAGAGAGAGGGAGTGAGAGGGAGAGACTGAGGGAAGAGAGAGAGCGAGAGAGGGGGCAGACAGAGAGAGGGAGAGAATGAGGCAGAGAGAGAAAGAGAGAGAGGGGCGTGACACGGAGAGATACGGGGAAGTCCAGGACAAGGGGTCACAGCTTCAGGATAGAGGGTAAATCCTTTAAGACCGAGATGAGAAAAAGCATTTTTCACACAGAGAGTGGTGAATCTGTGGAACTCCCTGCCACAGAAGGTAGTTGAGGCCAGTTCATTGGCTCTATTTAAGAGGGAGTTAACTGTTGCCCTTGTGACTAAAGGGATCAGGGGGTATGGAGAGAAGGCAGGTACGGGATACTGAGTTGGATGATCGGCCATGATCATATTGAATGGCGGTGCAGGCCCGACGGGCCGAATGGCCTACTCCTGCACCTATTGACTATGTATCTATGAGTATGTGAGAGAGAGACATACAGACAGAGAATGAGAGAGAGAGAGAGAGTGGGAGAGACAGAGGGAGACAGACAGACAGAGACAGTGAGAGACAGAGGGCGAGAGAGAGAGAGACAGAGCAAGGGACAGAGAGAAAGAGACAGCAAGGGACAGAGAGAGAGAGAGAGAGAGGCAGATAAAGAGATAGATAGAGAGAGTGAGAGAGATAGAGAGAGAGAGAGAGAGAGAGACAGGGAGGGGGGAAAGAGAGAGACAGGATGACAGAAGAGATTCTGGCAACCAAGCGAAAACAGAGTATGCGGCCACTGTTTGACAGATGAGGTTGAAACAGAGGTGCACTTCCTCTAAATGCAAACAATTTGACAAAACAAGGAAAGCATACTTTGACAAAACTCAGTGTGGCAACCCCTGATTTTAAAGAACTAGATGATACATCAAAACTAAGGAATAATAATTGGCGAAGGAAATAAGGCACAATACGTAACAGCATGCCACAACCCGAGAGATGGTGAATGACCAACATTCACACAAGGTACGCACACACTAATTGACATTAACTGACACTAAGAAATGAATAGTGAATTGCTAAACTTGCTTTTGTGTTGTACTGCTGCCAGCTGCAAGAACGTTGTAGCATCAATAAAGGGGCTATAGGCCTATTGCGAGTTTATGTACAGGGACATAATCTATCCATGCACAGTAGACTTGTATTTATACTGATTGCATTTTAAATATGTATGGTCATGTTATATACTTTGGCAATATAACAAAGTATTTTTTATCATGCCAATAAAGTTTATAAATTAACAAATTGAAAATTAAGCGAGAGAGACACAGTGGGAGAGAAAGAGAGAGAGAGAGAGAGAGAGAGAGAGAGAGAGAAAGAGATAGAGAGGGAGAGAGAAGGAGAGAGAGACAGAGAAAGAGATGCAGAGACAGATATAGAGAGAGAAAGAGAGACACGTAGGGAGAGATAGGCAGATGGAAAGAGACAGAGAGTGAGAGCGAGAGAAGGAGAGAGACAGGAGAAAGAAAGAAGAGAGAGATGGAGAGAGAGAGGGGGACAGGGGAGCGAACACAGTGAGAGAGACAGGTGGATAGAGAGACAGAAATGAGAGACTGAGAGGGAGAGACAGAGAGAGAGAGACAGTGAGATAGAGAGAGGAAGAAAGCAAGCCAGTTGCAGAGAGAGAGACAAGAGAGGGCCATAGAAACATAGACAATAGGTGCAGGAGTAGAGGCCATTCGACCTTCGTGCCTGCACCGCAATTCAACATGATCATGCTGGATCATCCAACTCGGTATCCTGTACCTGCCTTACTCTCCATACCAACTGATCCCTTTAGCCACAAGGGCCACATCTAACTCTGGATAAATGTGAGGTTATCCACTTTGGTGGCAAAAACAGGAAAGTAGACTATTATCTGAATGGTGGCCAATTAGGGAAAGGGGGGAGATGCAACGAGACCTGGGTATCATGGTACACCACTCATTAAAAGTAGGCATGCAAGTGCAGCAGGCAGTGAAGGTGAATGGTAATGTTAACATTCATAGCAAAAAGGATTTGTGTATAGGAGCAGGGAGGTTCTACTGCAGTTGTACAGGGTCTTGGTGAGACCCATACCTGGAGTATTGCGTACAGTTTTGGTCTCCTGATCTGAGGAAAGACATTTCTTGCCATAGAGGGAGTACAGAGAAGGTTCACCAGACTGATTCCTGGGATGTCAGGACTTTCATATGAAGAAAGACTGGATAGACTCGGTTTGTACTCGCTAGAATTTAGATGATTGTCTTATAGAAACTTACAAAATTCTTAAGGGGTTGGACAGTACTAGATGCAGGAAAATTGTTTCCGATGTTGGGGAAGTCCAGAACAAGGGGTCACAGTTTAAGGATATGGGGGAAATCTTTTAGGATCGAGATGAGGAAAAACTTTTTTCACACAGAGAGTGGTGAATCTCTGGAATTCTCTGCCACAGAAGGTAGTTGAGGCCAGTTCGTTGGCTATATTTAAGAGGGAGTTAGATGTGGTCCTTTTGGCTAAAGGGATCATGGGGTATGGAGAGAAGGCAGGGAGTGTGATACTGAGTTGGATGATCAGCCATGATCATATTGAATGGCGGTGAGAGAGAGAGATAGGAGGTGGTGGGGGGGGGGAGGGGGGGGGGGGACAGAGAAAGAGAGGGGGGGGAAGGAGAATGATAGGGGGGGGGAGAAAGAGTGAGGGAAAGTGATTTACAAATCTTCATATTTTCTTTAGAAATGGATAGATGTTTAGATCAAGTATTTGAATTTTGTAATTAGCTACAGTTGGGTAACTAACTAATTATATGCTTTAATTTCAGGTCATCCAAGTAAGATTGTTTACTATTTGTTTCAGAATATTTCAATCTATAATAACTGAAAATTTCATTCAGTTCTCTTAATTTTTAAGAAAGTTATGGGCTTATGACCGTCTTCAATCACAGCTTTTGTGTTAAGTCAATGGAAAAGCAATAGGGAACAAGATGCTAATTTCAGGGTATGAAAATGGCCATAACCTTTTTAATATGAATGTGAATTAGGTATCAAATTAAACTTCTTTTTATGTTTTATCTGATGGGATAAATTGCAGACTTGATTTTCAAATCTCGAAATTTTGTAACATTGATACATAATACCAATCAGTTTTAATCATATTATTTGAGAGGGAAGCTCTAGGCTTGTGAGGCCCCTCCCCAATGTTTATTAAAGAATTATACGCCTAATGGGGAAATATTTCATAAAGAATTGTTCCTTATTGACAATTATATTGCAAAATCGAATCCAATCTGCTTCCAAAAAACATTTACAAAACGAGTATGCTTTTTCCTATCCAGAACAATGGGAGTCCAGAACCAGTTTAAGAATAAGGGGTAAGCCATTTAGGACTGAGATGGGGGGAAAACCTTTTTCACCCAGAGAGTTGTGAATCTGTGGAATTGTCTGCCACAGGAGAGCAGTAGAGGCCAATTCACTGGATGTTTTCAAGAGAGAGTTAGATTTAGCTCTTAGGGCTAACGGAAACAAGGGATATGTGGGGGGGGTGGGGGGTGGGGGGGGGTGGGGAAGCTGCCGACGAGGTAGTCCGAGGCTGGGACTATCACCAATGTTTAAGAAACAGTTAAACAGGTCCATGGGTCGGACATGTTTGGAGGGATATGGACCAAATGCAGGCAGGTGGGACTAATGTGGCTGGTACCTGTTGGTCGATGTGGTCAAGTTGGGTCGAAGGGCCTGTATCCACACTGTATCACTCTGTGACTAACACCAATTGCTGCAGTAATTCGGCGGATCAGAAAGCATCTGTGGAGAACATGGATAGGTGACGTTTCTGGTTGGGACCCTTCTTCAGACTGACACCATGTTAACAGATGAGGGGGTGACGGCAGATGAGTGAAGTATTTGGAGTATTGCATACAGTTCTGGTCACTCCATTACAGGACTGACGTGGAGGCTTTGGGAAGGTGCAGAGATGGTTTAAAAACAAGGAACTGCAGGATACTGGTTTATAAAAAGGACACCAAATGCTGGAGTAACACAGCGGGACAGGCAGCATATCTGGAGAGAAGGAATGGGTGACGTTTCGAGTCGAAAGGGGTCGTGCCAGCAGGCCGGAGGGGTGGGCAAAGGCCCTGCCACAGAGCGGACAGGTAAATGGGCGCTGGCTGGTGTGGACTCACCGGTGCACCAGCAGGTCGTCAACGCGGGGTGAAGCCACAGGCTGGACAAGCGGGTGAAATGCTTGCCACACCTCAGTGCACACAAAGCTTCTCTCTCCGGTGTATATCAGCTGGTGCTCCTGCAGCCCCCTTGCCGCAGTGGGGAGCAGCCGCTCGCCGGTGAGGGCCAGCATGTTGGAGCAACTCACCCCCTCCCCTTCCTTCCCCACCCCCACCCCACACCACTCGACCCCCACTTCCCCCCCTCACCCACTTCCCCCTCTCATCAAGCATGCGTTAGTAATGTTCTGTTTGCCAACTTGTTCCCCTCCTGTAGGGGTTTAGGAGCCTTTGCTGTGGACAGAGAGACGGGGACGTGAGCAGCCATTGAGGGTGAGCCCCCCTATCTGCTCGGTGTGCGGGCTGAGCTTCGAGGGGTTGAGCTTCAATGGAGGACCACATGACGGGGCCACAACAAGGAGAAGCGTTATGAGTGCGACGTGTGTGGCAAGGCCTGGCAGTACCCGAGCGAGCTGGAGATCCACCGGCGGGTGCACACAGGAGAACGCCCCTTCGACTGCTCGGACTGCGGCAAGAGCTTCAAGACGGCGATGGTCCTGGAGACCCACCGGGCGGGTGCACACGGGCGAGAGGCCCTACACCTGCACTGACTGCGGCGAAAGCTTCACCAAGCCCAGCAACCTGCTGATACACCAGCGCACCCACAACCGGCGAGCGCCCCTACAACCTGCGCCCAGTGCGCGGCAAGGGCTTCATCCAATCCAGCCAACTGCTGGTTCACCAGCGCAGCACCCACAACGGCAAAGCGCCCCTACACCTGCACCCCAGTGCGGCAAGGGCTTCACCCAGTCCAGCACCCTGCTGTCGCACCAGCGTACTCATACCGGCGAGCGCCCCTACACCTGTGCCCCAGTGCGGCAAGGGCTTCAACCTGCTCCTCCAACCTGCTGATGCACAAGCGCACCCACACCGGCAGAGCGCCCCTACACCTGTGCACAGTGCGGCAAGGGCTTCACCCACTCCAGCAGCCTGCAGCAGCACCCAGCGCACCCACACCGGCGAGCGCCCCTACACATGTGCCCAGTGCGGCAAGGGCTTCATCAACTCCACCCGGCTGCTGTCCCACCAGCGGGTGCACACCGTCGTCCGTCCCGTCCCCGGCCCTGGTGTGTGGAGAGCACTTTGCCACGGCCTCTCACGCCCTGTCTCACCAGCACGTGCACATCAGTGGCCAGCCCTACGACTGCCCGTACTGTGGTGAGTCGTTTGACAGCTCGCGGGGGTTGCGGCAGCACCGGCGGACCCACACTCGGCGAGCAGCTGCTCCCACTGTGACCCACACCGGCGAGCAGCTGCTCCCGTCCTGTGGTAAGGGCTTCACCCGCCTTAAACCACCTGCTGGAGCACCGGCGAGTCCACACCGGGCCAGCGCCCCTTCACCTGCCCCGCTGTGTGGCAAGGCCTTTGCCCGCTCCTTCAGCCTGCTTGGCACACCGCACATGTGGATAGAGAGGCGCTGTTTAGGTAAACACAAAATGCTGGAAGGAATGGGTAATGTTTCTGGTCGAGACCCTCCTCTGTCTTGACCCGAAATGTCACCCAGTCCTTCTCTCCAGAGATGCTGCCTGTCCCGATGAGTTACTCCAGCATTTTGTGTCCTTTTTTGTAAACCAGTATCTGCAGTTCCTTGTGTTTTAAACCATTCTGGTTAACCATCGCTGCACCTTCCCCAAAGCCTCCACATCAGTCCTGTAATGGAGTGACCAGAAACTGTATGCAATACTCCAAATTGCTACCTGACCAGTGTCCCTTAAAGCTGCACATATATTATTCCTCTCTCCTTATCTCACATCCTTTTATCTCCTTATTCTCCCTTGCCTCTGTCACTTCCTTCACTCATCTGCCAATCACCCCCTCATCTGTCAACATAGTGTCAGTCTGAAGAAGGGTCCTCGACCCGAAATGTCACCTATCCATGTTCTGCACAGATGCTGCCTGACCCGCTGAGTTACGTGTTAGACGTCATTGCTCCAACTCTGTATAAACATGTGACTATGTTTCCAAAATACTAACAAAAGATGCTGTATGTCTTTGTTCATTAGAGTGATAGCCCAGGAGGGTTAAGTGTGTGTTGCATACTTGACTTTGTATCCCCTGCCACTCTCCCCGGCTAAATGATCAGTAAAGCTTGTGTTGGTTGATCTAACTTATTGTGAGTTGTCTGTTTCAAGAAATGTACCTTAACAGTTCCGGACTCCCCCAACATGGGGGAACATGTTTCCTGCATCTACCCTGTTCAATGCCTCACTAATTTTATACAATTCTATAAGATACCCGCTCATCCTTCTGAATTCCAGTGAATACAAACCCAGTCGACCCATTCTTTCAACAAATGTCAGTCCCGCCATCATCTCAGGAATTAACCTTGTGAACCTACTCTGGGCTCCCTCAATAGCAAGAATATCCTTCCTCAAATTTTGGGACCAAAACTGCACACAATTCTCCAGTTGTGGTATCACTGGGGCCCTGTACAACTGCAGTAGGATCCTCCTTGCGCCTAAACACAACTCCCTCGCCCTATGAAGGCTTTCTTCACTGCCTGCTGTACCTGCATGCTTACTTTCTCAGTGACTGATGTACCAGGACACACAGATCTCGTTGTACTTCCCATTTTCCTAACCTGACACTATTCATATAATACAATGAGCTGGAGTAACACCTTACACTTCTTTATCTCTGTGTCTCACTCTCCTGTGACTCTCAGTCTGAAGAAGGTTCCTTCACTCCAGAGATGCTGCCTGTCCCACTGAGTTACTCCAGCATTTTGTGTCTGTCTGTGGATAACATGGATAGGGGCCGTTTTTTTTCCGTCATGGACCCCTCTTCAGACCTGAAAACATCATCTATTCACATTGATCAGTGATGCTGCCTGTCCCGAATTACACCAGCACTCTGTGAAACGTCACCTATCCATGTTCTCCACAGATGATGCCTGACCCGCTGAGTTACTCAGCACTCTGTGAAAAGCCACTGATGAATAGAAATTCTGAATCAAATGTCATAAGATTGTTCTGAAAGACAAAATGGTTGGCCAGGTAGACTGAAACAAAGGACATAAGATGGCTGCTGACCAGACTTTGCTGGAAACCGGCTGCAATTAAGGAATACACACTGTCTTGCAATTACTGTGTAGTCATGAATAAAGGATCACAGAGCCCAGTCTGACAAGATTGAGGAATACACAACCTCCCCCTCTAGCCAGAAAGACTAAGGAATGTACTGGTCTGAGATTATGTGTGGTTCCTCTAACATCCCCTTATATGTACATACTTGGTTTCCAAACGTGTTGGTTCTTTTGATCGGGGGAATGTGGGAGGTGCTAAACGGTGGCATTAACATATAAAGAGCCTTGCAATTAAGGGCAGTCAGCTTGACTCTTTTGCCAGGTTGTAACCTGTGTGGAGACTCTGCTCAATTAAACGTACGTTTAAAGCAACCCTGGTGCCTGGTCGATTATTGTCGAAACAAACCGATGTGAGAGAGAAACGTGAATCAACATTTTGGTGTCAGAAGTGGGATGTCAACCAGCGACTGATCGAGCCGGCGAGTGAATCCACTGGGCGACGGATCGATGTGAAGGGTGCGCAGCCAAGTGAGTAGATTTAGTTAAATCTCCTCTTGGTCCTTCCTCGTATCCACGGCGTAGCAGGGTAATTCGCTGACTTGCGTCAGTTGGTGGGACGACATCCGAACATTCCGGTTGTGGGCACGGGGATAGGGCCGTCTCGAGGATTATCCTAGTCTGATCGAGCGGATAAAACACCCCGTAGAGGGGGACCGTAGACGGTATATAAGAGGAGTGCACTGTGTATAGGAAGTTAACTAGGAAAGAGTTAACAAGTATTGAGTGTTAACCGAGACCAAGGTACCCCATATCTCACAGAAAGTCCGCTTTAAAGTGGCCGAGTGAGATACGACGGAACCAAGGACTCACGGTTAACCCTGAAATTTTGTTGTGATAGGGCCGTCTCGAGGATTATCCTAGTCTGATCGAGCGGATAAAACACCCGTAGAGGGGGACCGTAGACGGTATATAAGAGGAGTGCACTGTGTATAGGAAGTTAACTAGTGTTGAGACGTTAACCGAGACCAAGGTACCCCCATATCTCACCAGAAAGTCCACTTCAAAGTGACTGAGTGAGATACGACGGAACCAAGGACTCTAGGTTAACCCTGAAAGAGTTAACAAGTGTTGAGTGTTAACCGAGACCAAGGTACCCCCCATATCTCACAGAAAGTCCGCTTTGAAGTGGCCGAGTGAGATACGACGGAACCAAGGACTCACGGTTAACCCCTGAAATTTTGTTGTGGATATTTGTGTAATAAAGTTAACTAGTATTGAGACGTTAACTGAGACCAAGGTACCCCCCATATCTCACAGAAAAGTCCACTTTAAAGTGGCCGAGTGAGATACGGAGGAACCAAGGGCTCTAGGTTAACCCTGAAAGAGTTAGCAAGTATTGAGTGTTAGCCGAGACCAAAGTACCCTCCGTATCTCACAGAAAGTCCGCCTTAGACTGGTTGTTAAGAGAGGAAATCCTCCACGCGAAGGTCAGGAATTGAAGTGACCGAGTGAGATACGGTGGAACCAAGGACTCGTGGTTAACCCTGAAATTTTTGTGTGTAATAGTATAAGTTTAAAAAATGGGTAATGGTATGGACACCAGTTGTCACCCAGACCGGCCATTACATCAGCTATGTTTCTTGCATCCAGAAATGGAGGAGACCTTTAAGGCGTATGTCGGGAGGACTCTTTCATAAACTGGGGAAGGAAGAATGGCCTGAAGGGGGTTATGAGTGTGTTATCAAGAGCCCAAAAGTGTAATATGGAGAACGGGTAAAAAAAAAAATATATAAAAAGGCCATTCAGTTGTGGATCGATCATTGTAACAAAGAAAAGGCACGGTCTTTAACGGCCAGTTGGCAGAGTAATGCCTTGAAACTAGGAATACCCCCTGACCGAGGGGGGTCAGGAGAAGTCAGTGACAGTATTAAAACAGGAATGTAGGCATGCTAAGGAAAGTAAGGATCGTCAGGAGAGAGAGAGACAAAATATGGCCAAGGTAGATAAAGACTTACGTAAGTCGGTGGCTGGCATAGATTTGGAGGTGATGACGAGGAGGATGTAGAGGATTATCCTTGGGGAGTCCGTGGAGCACCCCCCGTTGAACCAGCCTGCCCCCGTTGCCCAGTCTTGTTCGGTAACAGGTTGGCTGACGATGCGTCTAAGTGTGCTTCACGCGGTAGATTTAAAGTGGTGGGTAGTATGATGAGGCAGGTGAAAAGCCTTTATATGGGCTCGTCTGAATCTGAGAACCTATGCCAACCATAAATGATGTATTGCTCTTACAGGGGGACGCCTCTGCTAATGTTATAATGGAATGGGAGCAGCTGGGCTGTCGGAAGGCTGACTCTGGGATTGTGGCTCACACGCCGGCCGGACAGACCTGTATGACAGACCAGTTTGCGACCTGGGTCGTTGATTGCCTACAATTTAGCCACTCACTGTGGGGCCTACCTTGCTAGTAGACGCTCTCTTACAGGCATGGTGGCATCCTCGACTTAAGGTTTTGGCAGCCCAAACTAGTGCACGGTGCCTCACCTGTGCTACACAACACACCCTGGTAAAGGAGTTGTCTGCCAGACGGGTCGTACTCCATTACCTACTGCTCCGTTTGAAACCTTGCAGATGGATTTTATTGATTTGCCTAAGTGTGCAGTGTTATAAACATGTACTTGTTATTGTTGATGTGTTTTCTAGGTGGATTGAAGCCTTTCCAACCACTGATTGCACTGCCTCTACGGTGGTGTCTATTTTATTACGGCAGGTTGTTCCTCGTTTCGGGGTTCCAAACACCATCAGTTCGGATAACGGCCCTCACTCATTGCCGCTATCAATAAAGAATTGTACAGACAGCTGGGCGTAACCCAGCGGGCTACATTGTGCTTATCGCCCACGGGCTGCAGGAATGGTGGAACGCTTGAACCAGACCCTGAAGGACCAAGCTTGCCAAGCTGGTGGACCAATCAGGCTCCACCTGGGTTAAAATGTTGCCTGTTGCTTTGTTCCAGATCAGAGTCCTTCCAGCAGGGAAGACAAGGTTGTCTCCTGCAGAGATCATCTATGGCCGACCTCTGCGCACCCCCTTGGACAGACATTATCCCGACCACAATGACGTTTGCATCACATGACGGAGGAGATGGTCTCTTACGTCCTTGCCCTTACAAGGGCCCTGCGTGAGATTCATGGGGAGGTCAAGGCCGCTTATGTGGGCGACATAGAATTTTCCCGTTAATGGACGGATCACCCCCGTGTTCTTATGTGTTGATTAAGAATTGGGTTCGTAAGCACACCCTTTCTCCTCGATGGTTGGGCCCCTTCCAGGTTCTCCTCACCACCTCCCACCGCGGTAAAGGTAGAAGGACGATCGGCGTGGGTGCATCTGCACCATTTCAAAAGTGATGGTGACACCAAGCAAAGGGGGGAGGTCGAGGTCAGGGAGGGGGATCCAGTCCACGGGAAGCAGGGCACGAATTAATTTTGCCATGAGATTGCACGTTCTTTTTTTCCCCTCCCTTTGTCTTCACAGATACGAAATAAATCCCTGAGATGAGGGTCTTCGTGCATTAATATGTGTGGCGACCACTGCAGGGTTAATCGGTTTCGGCTGGAAATGGACAAAGACTGAATACGGACGGAACAAACGAGGAAGAGAGGGGAACGAGAAAACTCCAATGTACATACAAAACTCCAAAATCCAGGCACACAACGAGCTATTCGGGAAGGGGCAGGTGGTTTGTTATCCACAAATGACATCAGTTACCTCCCTGTTTACCCCATCCCCTGCATGGGGCAGAACTGAACGACTGGTGAAGTGCCAGGACACAAAAAACCGGTCCCTGTCAAGCCCGATTAATGGTGGCCTTATTGGGTTTGGGGACCACCCCCCGAGGAAGCTAAAAGTTCTGTACGAATGATGGTCTTACAGCGTGAGCAGCAGAGACTGTTATCATTCCCCAACGACAGCGAAAACGATGAAGTGAGTGAGGAAGGAGAATTAGGGGACAAAGGTCAGACGGTCCAAGAAGCCTTGGCCAGGGGAACTAAAAGGTAACGAGATTCAGCAAATGGGACTTTTAAATGGACTATGAGTGTTGCCATAAGAATGGCAAAAGGGGGGAATGATGATAGAAATTCTGAATCAATGTCATAAGATTGTTCTGAAAGACAAAATGGTTGGCCAGGTAGACTGAAACAAAGGACATAAGATGGCTGCTGACCAGACTTGCTGGAACCGGCTGCAATTAAGGAATACACACTGTCTTGCAATTACTGTGTAGTCATGAATAAAGGATCACAGGCCCAGTCTGACAAGATTGAGGAATACACAACTTCCCCCCCTAGCCAGAAAGACTAAGGAATGTACTGGTCTGAGATTATGTGTGGTTCCTCTAACATCCCCTTATATGTACATACTTGGTTTCCAAACGTGTTGGTTCTTTGATCGGGGGAATGTGGGAGGTGCTAAACGGTGGCATTAACATATAAAGAGCCTTGCAATTAAGGGCAGGTCAGCTTGACTCTTTGCCAGGTTGTAACCTGTGTGGAGACTCCTGCTCAATTAAACGTACGTTTAAAGCAACCCTGGTGCCTGGTCGATTATTGTCGAAACAACCGATGTAGAGAGAGAAACGTGAATCAACACCACCTATCCATGTTCTCCACAGATGATGCCTGACCCGCTGAGTTACTCCAGCACTCTGTGAAACGTCACCTATCCATGTTCTCCACAGATGCTGCCTGACCCGCTGAGTTACTCCAACACTCTGTGAAACGCCACCTATCCATGTTCTCCACAGATGATGCCTGACCCGCTGAGTTACTCCAGCACTTTTCAACATAAAAATAAACAGCCTACCTTGCCTTGTCCCCTACATGAGGTCCGTCCTGTTGTCGGCGTTCACGGCTTTAGAAGATGATTTTTAATTTACTCTTAACACTTAAATTATCCAACTTAGTTTAAAATAAGTGCAGAGAACGGCAGTCGGGGCGATTTTTCTTGAGCATTTAAACAGGCTGATGAACATCAATTTAAACAGCCTGGAGGAAACGACATTTTAAACCCGCCCCCCCTCTCGAAGGTGCCAAAGTGAATTCTTGTGTGAATGTTATTTGGACACTTAGGCTATTTAAAAATGTTGATCTTTTCTTAAGAAATGGATAGATGTTTAGATCTAGTAATTGAATTATGTAATTGGGTACAAGTGGGTAGCTAACTAATTATATGCTTTAATTTCAGGTCATCCAAGTAAGATTGTTTCATATTTCAGATTCAGATTCAATTTTAATTGTCATTGTCAGTGTACAGTACAGAGACAACGAAATGCATTGTTTCAGAATGTTTCAATCAATAATAACTGAACATTTCTTTTAGTTCTCTTAATTTTTAAGAAAGTTATGGGCTTTTGACTGTCCTCGATCACAGCTTTGGTGTTAAGTCAATGGAAAAGCAATAGGGTACAAGATGCTAATTTCCGAGTATGAAAAATTGCCATAACTTTTTTAATGCTTAAATATATGAAAGTAAATTAGGTGACAAATTAAACCTCTTTTTATGTTTTATCTGATGGGATAAATTAGACTTGATGTTTAAAATCCCCAAATGTTGTAACATTGTTAAATTGAGGTGGG
>JAWMAR010003242.1:0-41576 GCA_036785375.1 Leucoraja ocellata | reverse complement strand
ATACAAGAACCACCTGCCCAGCGGTCCATATCCCTCCAAACTTGTCCTAGCCATGTACCTGTCCAAGTGTTGCGGATAGTCCCAGCCTCAATTACCTCCTCCGGCAGCTGGTTCCATACACCCACCACCCTCTGTGTGGAAAGGTTGCCCCTCAGGTTCCTATTCAATTTTGCCCACCCCCGCCTCACTCACCTTCAACACATGTCCTTAGGTCCTCAATTTCCCCTACTCAGGGCAAGATTGTGTCTACCCGATCTATTCCTCTGGTGATTTTTGTACACCTCTATAAGATCACCCCTCATCCTCCTGTGCTCCAAGGAATAGAGTCCCAGCCCTTTGCCCCAAGCTCTCCCTGTAGCTCAGGCCCCTCGAGTCCAGTCAACATCCTTGTAAATCTTCTCCGTGCCCTTTCCAAGCTCAACGACATCTTTCCTGTAATACGGTGCACAGAACTGAATACAATATTCTAAATGCAACCTCACCAACGTCTTGTACAACAGCAACGTGACCTCCCAACTTCTCAATACAGACTCAATACAGAGAGAGAGAGTGAGAGAGGGGGGGAGGGACAGAGAGAGAGAGAGAGATGAGAAAGTCAGAAAGGGAGAGAGAGACAGGGAGTGAGAGGGAGATACTGAGGGAGAGAGAGACAGAGACAGAGCCAGTGACAGACAGAGAGTGACAGAGACTAAGAGGCAGACAGAGAGAAAGAGAGAGAGAGAGAGGGAGAGAGAGATTGTCAGTGAGAGGGACAGTGGCAGAGAAAAACAGAGAGAGAATAGAGAGAGGGATAGCGAGAAATAGAGAGAGAGATGCAGAGAGAGAAGAAAAAGAAAGACAGAGAAACAGACAGAAAACGGAGAGGGAGACGGAGAGAGAGAGAAACGGTGAGAAACGGAGGGAGAGAGCGAGAGAGAGACTCAGGAGAGACGGAGAGAGACAGAGATAGTGACAGTGGGAGAGAGAGGGAGACACAGAGGGGGAGACATATATAGCCACAGAGAGAGGGGGGTGAGAGACAGACAGAGATGGGAGAGAGAAGGACAGAGAGTGAGACACATAGAGAGACAGAGAGATACAGAGAGAAACGGAGAGAGAGATATAGAGAGATAGACATAGAAAGATACAGGAGAGAGGGAGAGAGGGAGAGACTGAGGGAGAGAGAGAGCGAGAGAGGGGGCAGACAGAGAGAGGGAGAGAATGAGGCAGAGAGAGAAAGAGAGAGAGGGCGTGACACGGAGAGATACGGGGAAGTCCAGGACAAGGGGTCACAGCTTCAGGATAGAGGGTAAATCCTTTAAGACCGAGATGAGAAAAAGCATTTTTCACACAGAGAGTGGTGAATCTGTGGAACTCCCTGCCACAGAAGGTAGTTGAGGCCAGTTCATTGGCTCTATTTAAGAGGGAGTTAACTGTTGCCCTTGTGACTAAAGGGATCAGGGGGTATGGAGAGAAGGCAGGTACGGGTACTGAGTTGGATGATCGGCCATGATCATATTGAATGGCGGTGCAGGCCCGACGGGCCGAATGGCCTACTCCTGCACCTATTGACTATGTATCTATGAGTATGTGAGAGAGAGACATACAGACAGAGAATGAGAGAGAGAGAGAGAGTGGGAGAGACAGAGGGAGACAGACAGACAGAGACAGTGAGAGACAGAGGGCGAGAGAGAGAGAGACAGAGCAAGGGACAGAGAGAAAGAGACAGCAAGGGACAGAGAGAGAGAGAGAGAGAGGCAGATAAAGAGATAGATAGAGAGAGTGAGAGAGATAGAGAGAGAGAGAGAGAGAGAGACAGGGAGGGGAAAGAGAGACAGGATGACAGAAGAGATTCTGGCAACCAAGCGAAAACAGAGTATGCGGCCACTGTTTGACAGATGAGGTTGAAACAGAGGTGCACTTCCTCCTAAAATGCAAACAATTTGACAAAACAAGGAAAGCATACTTTGACAAACTCAGTGTGGCAACCCCTGATTTTAAAGAACTAGATGATACATCAAAACTAAGAATAATAATTGGCGAAGGAAATAAGGCACAATACGTAACAGCATGCCACAACCCGAGAGATGGTGAATGACCAACATTCACAAAGGTACGCACACACTAATTGACATTAACTGACACTAAGAAATGAATAGTGAATTGCTAAACTTGCTTTGTGTTGTACTGCTGCAGCTGCAAGAACGTGTAGCATCAATAAAGGGCTATAGGCCTATTGCGAGTTTATGTACAGGGACATATCTATCCATGCACAGTAGACTTGTATTTATACTGATGCATTTTAAATATGTATGTCATGTTATATACTTTGGCAATATAACAAAGTATTTTTTATCATGCCAATAAAGTTTATAAATTAACAAATTGAAAATTAAGCGAGAGAGACACAGTGGGAGAGAAAGAGAGAGAGAGAGAGAGAGAGAGAGAGAAAGAGATAGAGAGGGAGAGAGAAGGAGAGAGACAGAGAAAGAGATGCAGAGACAGATATAGAGAGAGAAAGAGAGACACGTAGGGAGAGATAGGCAGATGGGAAAGAGACAGAGAGTGAGAGCGAGAGAAGGAGAGAGACAGGGAGAAAGAAAGAAGAGAGAGATGGAGAGAGAGAGGGGGACAGGGAGCGACACAGTGAGAGAGACAGGTGGATAGAGAGACAGAATGAGAGACTGAGAGGGAGAGACAGAGAGAGAGAGACAGTGAGATAGAGAGAGGAAGAAAGCAAGCCAGTTGCAGAGAGAGAGACAAGAGAGGGCCATAGAAACATAGACAATAGGTGCAGGAGTAGAGGCCATTCGACCCTTCGTGCCTGCACCGCAATTCAACATGATCATGGCTGATCATCCAACTCGGTATCCTGTACCTGCCTTCTCTCCATACCCCCTGATCCCTTTAGCCACAAGGGCCACATCTAACTCTGGATAAATGTGAGGTTATCCACTTTGGTGGCAAAAACAGGAAAGTAGACTATTATCTGAATGGTGGCCAATTAGGAAAGGGGGAGATGCAACGAGACCTGGGTATCATGGTACACCACTCATTAAAAGTAGGCATGCAAGTGCAGCAGGCAGTGAAGGTGAATGGTATGTTAACATTCATAGCAAAAGGATTTGTGTATAGGAGCAGGGAGGTTCTACTGCAGTTGTACAGGTCTTGGTGAGACCATACCTGGAGTATTGCGTACAGTTTTGGTCTCCTGATCTGAGGAAAGACATTCTTGCCATAGAGGGAGTACAGAGAAGGTTCACCAGACTGATTCCTGGGATGTCAGGACTTTCATATGAAGAAAGACTGGATAGACTCGGTTTGTACTCGCTAGAATTTAGATGATTGTCTTATAGAAACTTACAAAATTCTTAAGGGGTTGGACAGTCTAGATGCAGGAAAATTGTTTCCGATGTTGGGGAAGTCCAGAACAAGGGGTCACAGTTTAAGGATATGGGGGAAATCTTTTAGGATCGAGATGAGGAAAAACTTTTTCACACAGAGAGTGGTGAATCTCTGGAATTCTCTGCCACAGAAGGTAGTTGAGGCCAGTTCGTTGGCTATATTTAAGAGGGAGTTAGAGTGGTCCTTTTGGCTAAAGGGATCATGGGGTATGGAGAGAAGGCAGGGAGTGTGATACTGAGTTGGATGATCAGCCATGATCATATTGAATGGCGGTGAGAGAGAGAGAAGAGGTGGGGGGGGGGGGGGACAGAGAAAGAGAGGGGGGGAAGAGAATGATAGGGGGGGAGAGAAGAGTGAGGGAAAGAGATTTACAAAATCTTCATATTTCTTTAGAAATGGATAGATGTTTAGATCAAGTATTTGAATTTTGTAATTAGCTACAGTTGGGTAACTAACTAATTATATGCTTTAATTTCAGGTCATCCAAGTAGATTGTTTAATATTTGTTTCAGAATATTTCAATCTATAATAATGAAATTTCATTCAGTTCTCTTAATTTTTAAGAAAGTTATGGGCTTTTGACCGTCTTCAATCACAGCTTTTGTGTTAAGTCAATGGAAAAGCAATAGGGAACAAGATGCTAATTTCAGGGTATGAAAATGGCCATAACCTTTTTAATATGAATGTGAATTAGGTGTCAAATTAAACTTCTTTTTATGTTTTATCTGATGGGATAAATTGCAGACTTGATTTTTCAAATCTCGAAATTTTGTAACATTGATACATAATACCATCAGTTTTAATCTATTATTTGAGAGGGAAGCTCTAGGCTTGTGAGGCCCCTCCCCAATGTTTATTAAAGAATTATACGCCTAATGGGAAATATTTCATAAAGAATTGTTCCTTATTGACAATATATTGCAAAATCTGAATCCAATCTGCTTCCAAAAAACATTTACAAAACGAGTATGCTTTTTCCTATCCAGAACAATGGGAGTCCAGAACCAGTTTAAGAATAAGGGGTAAGCCATTTAGGACTGAGATGGGGGAAAAACCTTTTTCACCCAGAGAGTTGTGAATCTGTGGAATTGTCTGCCACAGAAGGCAGTAGAGGCCAATTCACTGGATGTTTTCAAGAGAGAGTTAGATTTAGCTCTTAGGGCTAACGGAAACAAGGGATATGGGGGGGGGGGGGGGAAGCTGCCGGACGAGGTAGTCGAGGCTGGGACTATCCCAATGTTTAAGAAACAGTTAAACAGGTCCATGGGTCGGACATGTTTGGAGGGATATGGACCAAATGCAGGCAGGTGGGACTAATGTGGCTGGTACCTGTTGGTCGATGTGGTCAAGTTGGGTCGAAGGGCCTGTATCCACACTGTATCACTCTGTGACTAACACCAATTGCTGCAGTAATTCGGCGGATCAGAAAGCATCTGTGGAGAACATGGATAGGTGACGTTTTCTGGTTGGGACCCTTCTTCAGACTGACACCATGTTAACAGATGAGGGGGTGACGGCAGATGAGTGAAGTATTTGGAGTATTGCATACAGTTCTGGTCACTCCATTACAGGACTGACGTGGAGGCTTTGGGGAAGGTGCAGAGATGGTTTAAAAACAAGGAACTGCAGATACTGGTTTATAAAAAGGACACCAAATGCTGGAGTAACACAGCGGGACAGGCAGCATATCTGGAGAGAAGGAATGGGTGACGTTTCGAGTCGAAAGGGTCGTGCCAGCAGGCCGGAGGGGTGGGCAAAGGCCCTGCCACAGAGCGGACAGGTAAATGGGCGCTGGCTGGTGTGGACTCACCGGTGCACCAGCAGGTCGTCAACGCGGGTGAAGCCACAGGCTGGACAAGCGGGTGAAATGCTTGCCACACTCAGTGCACACAAAGCTTCTCTCTCCGGTGTATATCAGCTGGTGCTCCCGCAGCCCCTTGCCGCAGTGTGAGCAGCCGCTCGCCGGTGTGGGCCAGCATGTTGGAGCAACTCACCCCCTCCCCATCCTTCCCCACCCCCACCCCACACCACTCGACCTCCACTTCCCCCCTCACACACCTTCCCCTCTCGTCAAGCACGCGTTAGTAATGTTCTGTTTGCCAACTTGTTCCCCTCCTGTAGGGTTTAGGAGCCTTTGCTGTGGACGGAGAGACGGGGACGTGAGCAGCCATTGAGGGTGAGCCCCCCTATCTGCTCGGTGTGCGGGCTGAGCTTCGAGGGGCTGAGCTTCGATGGAGGACCACATGACGGGGAACAACAAGGAGAAGCGTTATGAGTGCGACGTGTGTGGCAAGGCCTGGCAGTACCCGAGCGAGCTGGAGATCCACCGTCGGGTGCACACAGGAGAACGCCCCTTCGACTGCTCGGACTGCGGCAAGAGCTTCAAGACGGCGATGGTCCTCGAGACCCACCGGCGGGTGCACACGGGCGAGAGGCCCTACACCTGCACTGACTGCGGCGAAAGCTTCACCAAGTCCTGCAACCTGCTGAGACACCAGCGCACCCACACCGGCGAGCGCCCCTACACCTGTGCCCAGTGCGGCAAGGGCTTCACCCAGTCCAGCAGCCTGCAGCAGCACCAGCGCACCCACACCGGCGAGCGCCCCTACACCTGTGCCAAGTGCGGCAAGGGCTTCAACCACTCCAGCAGCCTGCTGAAGCACCAGCGCACCCACACTGGCGAGCGCCCCTACACCTGTGCCCAGTGCGGCAAGGGCTTCACCTGCTCCTCCAACCTGCTGAAGCACCAGCGCACCCACACCGGCGAGCGCCCCTACACCTGTGCCCAGTGCGGCAAGGGCTTCACCAACTCCACCCGGCCGCTGTCCCACCAGCGGGTGCACGCTGACGACCGTCCCGTCCCCAGCCCGGTGTGTGGAGGGCACTTTGCCACGGCCTCCCACACCCTGTCACACCAGCAACTGCACACCAGTGGCCCGCCCTACGACTGCCCGTACTGTGGTGAGTCGTTTGACAGCTCGCGGGGGTTGCGGCAGCACCGGCGGACCCACGCCGGCGAGCAGCTGCTCCCACTGTGACAAGAGAGCACGGGGGCTGCGGGAGCACCAGAGGATACACACCAGAGAGAGAGCCTTTGTGTGCGCTGAGTGTGGCAAGGGTTTCACCCGCATGTCCAGCCTGTGACAGCACCGGCGTACCCACACGGTGAGCGTCCCTTCCCCTGCCCGTCCTGTGGTAAGGGCTTCACCCACCTTAACCACCTGCTGGAGCACCGGCGAGTCCACACCGGGCCAGCGCCCCTTCACCTGCCCGCTCTGTGGCAAGGCCTTTGCCCGCTCCTTCAGCCTGCTGGCACACCGCCACGTGGATAGATAGGCGCTGTTTAGGTAAACACAAAATACTTGAAGGAATGGGAAACGTTTCTGGTCGAGAGCCTCCTCTGTCTTGACCCAAAATGTCATCCAGTCCTTCTCTCCAGAGATGCTGTCTGTCCCGCTGAGTTACTCCAGCGTTTTGTGTCCTTTTTTGTAAACCAGCATCTGCAGTTCCTTGTTTTTAAACCATTCTGGTTAACCATCGCTGCACCTTCCCCAAAGCCTCCACATCAGTCCTGTAATGGAGTAACCAGAACTGTATGCAATACTCCAAATGCTACCCGACCAATGTCCCTTAAAGCTGCACATATATATTTATCTCCTTATTTGCCCTTGCCTCTGTCACTTCCTTCACTCATCTGCCAATCACCCTCTCATCTGTCAACATAGTGTCAGTCTGAAGAAGGGTCCCGACCTGAAATGTCACCTATCCATGTTCTGCACAGATGCTCCCTGACCCGCTGAGTTACTCCAGCACCCTTTGACTAAGTTCCTGTTGTCTGGGGGTTTGTAACTGAAGTTTGTGATCGATATAACCATAGCATGAGCAGTGTCGTGTTAGTGACGAGAAAGCTTTGAATGGGTATACTCTGTGATTGATGTGTTAGACGTCATTGCTCCAACTCTGTATAAACATGTGACTATGTTTCCAAAATACTAACAAAAGATGCTGTATGTCTTTGTTCATTAGAGTGATAGCCCAGGAGGGTTACGTATGTGTTGCATACTTGACTTTGTATCCCCTGCCACTCTCGCCGGCTAAATGATCAGTAAAGCTGTGTTGGTTGGTCTAACTTATTGTGAGTTGTCTGTTTCAAAAAATGTACCTTAACAGTTCTGGACTCCCCCAACATGGGGAACATGTTTCCTGCTTCTACCCTGTCCAATGCCTCACTAATTTTATACAATTCTATAAGATACCCGCTCATCCTTCTGAATTCCAGTGAATACAAACCCAGTCAACCCATTCTTTCAACATATGTCAGTCCCGCCATCATCTCGGGAATTAACCTTGTGAACCTACTCTGGGCTCCCTCAATAGCAAGAATATCCTTCCTCAAATTTTGGGACCAAAACTGCACACAATTCTCCAGTTGTGGTGTCACTGGGGCCCTGTACAACTGCAGTAGGTCCTCCTTGAGTCTAAACTCAACTCAGAAACGTCACCTATCCATGTTCTCCACACAGATGTTGCCTGACCCGCTGAGTTACTCCAACACTCTGTGATACGTCACTTATCCATGTTCTCCACAGATGCTGCCTGACCCGTTGTTACTCCAGCACTCTGAAACGCCACCTATCCATGTTCTCTACAGATGCTGCCTGACCCGCTGAGTTACTCCAGCACTTTTTAATGTAAAAATAAACAGCCTACCTTGCCTTGTCCCCTACGTGAGGTCCGTCATGTTGTCGCCGTTAACGGCTTTAGAAGATGATTTTTAATTTACTCTAACGCTTAAATTATCCAACTTAGTTTAAAAATCAGTGCAGAGAACGGCAGTCGGAGCGATTTTTCTTGAGCAATTAAACAGGTTGATGAACATCAATTTAAACAGCCTGGAGGAAATGACATTTTAAACACGCCCCTCTCTCGAACGCGCCAAAGTGAATTCTTGTGTGAACGTTATTTTGACAATTAGGCTATTTAAAAATGTTGATCTTTTCTTAAGAAATGGATAGATGTTTAGATCTAGTAATTGAATTATGTAATTAGCTACAATTGGGTAACTAACTAATTATATGCTTTAATTTCAGGTCATCCAAGTAAGATTGTTTCATATTTGTTTCAGAATGTTTCAATCAATAATAACTGAACATTTCTTTTAGTTCTCTTAATGTTTAAGTAAGTTATGGGCATTTGACTGTCCTCGATCACTTTTATAATACTTCAAAATATGAAAGTGAATTAGGTGACAAATTAAACTTCTTTTTATCTTTTATCTGATGGGATAAATTACAGACTTGATTTTTAAAATCCCAAAATGTTGTAACATTGCTACATTGAGGTGGGGACGGAGGGGGACAAAGGTAAGACCTTTGCTGAGGACAGACCGTTCGGTGTGGGTGAGGTCGGGGGGGATGGTGAACACCCGGCAGGGATGGGGATTGGGGCCGGCGGAAGGCAGGTGGGTGGACTGGGGGCGAGGCGATGTGTGGGTGGTGGGTGGTAGGGGGTGCTCTGGCTCCGCCCACACACACACACGCTCTGGACCCGCCCACACACACGCGCGCGCTCGGATCCCGGGTGGAGGCGGGAGAACGGGTCGACCACTCGGTGTCAATCAAATGCAGCTGCTTTAAATTCATGCTTTTTACCCCTTTACCGTCGCTTTCCAGGTGTCCCAGCTCCGGAGCGGTTAAAGGCGGCGATCAACGGCTGGTGAGTGAGTGGGGAGTGGGGGGAGGGAGGAGGATGGGGTGAGGACAGGAGAAGGGTGGAGAGGAGGAGGGTGTGAGGGAGAGGAGAATGGGTGGAGAGGAGGAGGGGGAGGGAGAGGGGGAAGAGAGGAGGTGAGGAGGAGGCGGGAGGTTAACCGGCTGGAGAGTTTTGTCGGCGGGGGCGTCGAAAGCTGGAGCGGCCCGGGAGCGAGTGTAATACAGTTGTGGGGCCCGGGAGCGAGTGTATTACAGTTGTGGGGACCGGGAGCGAGTGTATTACAGTTGTGGGGCCTGGGAGCGAGTGTAATACAGTTGTGGGGCCCGGGAGTGAGTGTATTGCAGTTGTGGGGTCCGGGAGCGAGTGTATTACAGTTGTGGGGCCCGGGAGCGAGTGTAATACAGTTGTGGGGCCCGGGAGCGAGTGTATTACAGTTGTGGGGCCCGGGAGCGAGTGTAATACAGTTGTGGGGCCCGGGAGCGAGTGTAATACAGTTGTGGGGCCCGGGAGCGAGTTTATTACAGTTGTGGGGCCCTGGGAGCGAGTGTAATACAGTTGTGGGGCCCGGGAGTGAGTGTATTACAGTTGTGGGGTCCGGGAGCGAGTGTATTACAGTTGTGGGGCCCGGGAGCGAGTGTAATACAGTTGTGGGGCCCGGGAGCGAGTGTAATACAGTTGTGGGGCCCGGGAACGAGTGTAATACAGTTGTGGGGCCCGGGAGCGAGTGTATTACAGTTGTGGAGCCCGGGAGCGAGTGTATTACAGTTGTGGGGCCCGGGAGCGAGTGCATTACAGTTGTGGGGCCCGGGAGCGAGTGTATTACCGTTGTGGGGCCCGGGAGCGAGTGTAATACAGTTGTGGGGCCCGGGAGCGAGTGTAATACAGTTGTGGGGCCGGGAGCGAGTGTAATACATTTGTGGGGCCCGGGAGCGAGTGTAATACAGATGTGGGTGCCAGGAGCGAGTGTATTACAGATGTGGGGCCCGGGGGGGGAGAGGGGCACCAGCCCGGAAATTACGTCGCTGCCCCGCTGCAAGCGGTGACGTTAAGAGCGGGGCGGAAGGCGCAGGGTGGGACAGGAGAACAAGGCCAAGTGGACGAGGAGTTTGTGGAGTGTATGTCTGTCTCCATCCCTCGTGGATTCCCAGAGCAGCTTGTACAGGAGATGACCAGGGAGAAGGCAAGTCTGGCTGTTCAGTGTCGTGCAATGAACCTGCTTAGATAAAGGCAAGTGGGGATAAAATAGCCAGTCACCAAAATAATGGCCATTCATTTACAGGAATCAAACACTAAATTCCGTCTATTTGGCCATAAATCCACGACAATGAGATTTAAAAATCATGCTATAGTGTGAATTCTTGTGTGAATGTTATTTGGACACTTAGGCTATTTAAAAATGTTAAATCTTTTCTAAAGAAATAGATAACAGTTCTGTATTCCCCTAACATGGGGAACATGTTTCCTGCATCTACCCTGTCCAATCTCTCACTCATTTTATACGATTCTATACGATTTCCACATCGTTCTGAATTCCAGTGAATACAAACCCAGTCGACCCATTCTTTCAACATATGTCAGTCCCGCCATCATCATCATTTCCTGAGAAGGCTGGCATTTTCTTTCATTCTGGATAACACAACTTGAATTCTGAAGAATTCTGAAGAACACAGTCAGGTCAGGAAAACCGTGCTTTATTTGTTAGGCAAGGCACAAATACGTTAAGACTTTATTTTTAAACAAAAACACACTTTAAAATGCTTTTAAGTGTTTGGGCCAGTGGCAGCCAGCTGGTACTGTGAGCAGTCGGCTGTGTGCAGCTTGGCTCAGTTTTGCATTTTCACTTGGGTACAGTATGAATGAGAAGATGCTGGTACTGTTGCGTGTCTGCTCCTCGACAGGGCTAAGGAGGGCTTGTATTACGAACACTTCTCCATCCGTTTCCCACCACGGATGGCTGACCTGCTGAGTTCTACCGGCACTTTGGAGGGGAATAGCCAGGCAATGTGTCGGGTCTGGACATTTCTATGGACTCATGGAGTCGGGGGGGGGGGGGGGGGGGGGGAAGAGTTGGGGTCGGGACAGACTCCAGGATTTCATTTGGATGAGGGAGAGTCTCCTCAAATTGGAGAGTTCTGTGTTCATGTCATTGGGCTGTAAGCTGTGAGGTGCTGTCCCTCCAGTTTGTGTGTCACCTCACTCTGGCAATGGGGGAGGCCCAGGACAGAAAGATCAGTGTGGGAGTGGGAAGGGGAGTTAAAATGGTTGGCAACCGGGAGATCCAGCAGGCCTTGGCGGACTGAGTGCAAGTGAAGGGTGAAATGTACGCCTAGTCTAGATGCAGGAACAGGAGATGCTGGTTTACAAAAAGAGACACAATCTCCTGGAGTAACTTGCACGTCTGGAGAGCATGGACAGGCAACATTCTAGGTCAGGACCCTTCTTCAGACTGCTTGTTGTGGGGGGTGGAGAAAGTCGGAAGGGAGAGGTGGAGTGGTCGCCTTAGATTGCCTTCCCTCTACAGATGCCGCCTGACCCATTGAGTCACTCCCCCGCTTTAGAGGGAATGGACAGACGACGTTTTGAGTCAGGACCCTTCTTCAGACTGATTGGAGAGGGTGGGGGGAGGATGCTGGACAAAGCCTGGCAAGTGATAGGTGGATACAAAATTCTGGAGTAACTCAGCGGGACAGGCAGCATTTATAGAGCGAAGGAATGGGTGATGTTTCAGGCTGAAACCCTTCTTTAGACGTGATAGGTGGATATAGGTGAGGGAGGCACAAGAAACTGCTGATGCTGGAATCTTGCATAGAGCACAATTTAGTTAGACGCACAGAATCACTTGCCCAGACTGGGGGAATCGAGGACCAGTGGACATGGGTTCAAGGTGAAGGGGAAAAGATTTAACAGAAATCTGAGGGGTAACAGAGAGTGGTGGGTGAATGGAACAAGCTGCCGGTGGAGGTAGTGGAGGCTTGGACTATCCCAACATTTAAGAAACAGCTATCGACAGGTACATAGATAGGCAAAGTTTGAAGGGATATGGGCCCCGGGACATGTTGGTCGGTGTGGGCAAGTTGGGCCGAAGGTCCTGTTTCCACACTGTATCCTTCTGTGACTCCAACACAAAGTGCTGCAGTAACCCAGAGGGTCAGGCATCATCTGTAGAGAACATGGATAGGTGACGTTTCACAGAGTGCTGGAGTAACTCAGAGGGTCAGGCAGCATCTGTGGAGAACATGGATAGGTGAAATTTCGGGTCAGGAACCTTCTTCAGACTGACACTATGTTGACAGATGAGGGGGTGATCGGCAGATGAGTGAAGTAAGTGACCGGTGCTCCAGCAGGTGGTCAAGGCGGGTGAAGCTCTTACCACAGGATGGGCAGGGGAAGGGACGCTCACCGCTGTGGGTACGCCGGTGCTGCCACTGGCTGGACATGCGGGTGAAACCCTTGAACACTCAGCGCACACAAAGGGTCTCTCTCCAGTGTGTATCCGCTGGTGTTCCCGCAGCCCCCATGCTCTCTTGTCTCAGTGGGAGCAGCTGCTCGCTGACGTGGGTCCGCCGGTGCCGCCACAACCCCCGCGAGCTGTCAAACTACTCACCAGAGTACGGGCAGTCGTAGGGCGGGCCACTGGTGTGCACATGCTGGTGAGACAGGGTGTGGGAGGCCATGATGAAGCGCTCTCCACACACCGTCCTGGAGACGGGATCATCGCCGGTGTGCACCCGCTGGTGCGACAGCAGCTTGGAGGAGCGGGTGAAGTCCTTGCTGCACTGGGCGCAGCTGTAGGACGCTCGCCGGCGTCGGTGCGCTGGTGCACCAGCAGGCGGTCAGAGCGGGTGAAGCCCTTGCCGCACAGGGCGCAGGTGTAGGGCCGTTCCCCGGTGTGCACGCGCCTGTGCACCTTCAGTTCCTTGGACGACTTGAAGCCTTTGCCGCAGTCGGAGCAGGTGAATGGCCGCTCACTGCTGTGCACCTGCCGATGATCCCACAGCCCCGACAATTGGGTAAAGCTCTTGCCGCAGGTGGAGCAGCCATGGGGTTTCTCGCCCGTGTGCACCCGCCACTGGATCTTCAGGACCTTCTCTGTCTTGAAGCTCTTGCCGCACTCCGAGCAGTGGAAGGGGCGTTCTCCCGTGTGCACCCGCCGGTGGATCTCCAGCTGGCTCGGGTACTGCCAGGCCTTGCCACATACGTCACACTCATAACGCTTCTCCTTGTTGTGCCCCGTCATGTGGTCCTCCATCGAAGCTCAGCAGCTCGAAGCTCAGCCCGCAAACCGAGCAGATGGGGGCTCACCGGCACCCTGGGCACCAAAATGGCCGCTCACGTCCCCGTCTCTCCATCCACAGCAATGGCACCTAAACCCTGCAGGAGGGGAACACAGAGGATCAACAAGCTGGCAAACAGGACATTCCTAGCACATATTGGGTGCGTTTATGGTGGAGGAAACCGCTATATAATTCTGCGCGGCACAGTGGCGCAGCGGTAAGTTGCTGCCTCACCGCCAGAGACCCGGGTTCGATCCTGACTACTTTGACCCGCATGGGTTTTCACTCCGGGTGCTCCGGTTTCCTCCAACATTTTAAAGACGTTCAGGTTGTAAATTAATTGGCCTCCACAAAATAGCTAAATTGTCCCCAATGTGCGTAGGATAGTGCTAGTGTATGGGGTGATCACTGGTCGGCGCAGACACCATGGGCCGAAAGGCCTGTTGTTTCCACGCTGCATCTCTAAACTAAACCAAAGGGTGTCGACCCAAAATGTTACCCATTACTCTCTCCACAGATGCTGCCTGACCTGCTGTGTTAATCCAGCACTTTGTGTCTATCTTCTCCTCAGATGCTGCTTGACCCGTTGAGTTACTCCAGCACTTTGTCATAAAGTCACGGATTGTTATGGCGTTGGAAAGAGGCCCTTCGGCCCAACTCATATCCTCACTCCTGGATCCCTCGGCTCTACACATTCCGCAAGGCTCAGAGTTCAGAGTCCTAATGAGACCACACCTGGAGTATTGTGTGCAGTTTTGGTCCCCTAATTTGAGGAAGGACATTCTTGCTATTGAGGGAGAGCAGCGTAGGTTCACCATGTTAATTTCCGTGATGTGGGGAACTGTCATATGCTGAGAGAATGGAGCGGCTGGGCTTGTACACTCTGGAGTTTAGAAGGATGAGATGGGATTTTATTGAACCATATAAGATTGTTAAGGGTTTGGACACACTAGCGGCAGTAAACATGTTACCGATGTTGGGGGTGTCCAGAATAAGGGGTAAGCCATTTAGAACAGAGACAAGGAAACATGTTTTCTCACAGAGAGTTGTGAGTCTGTGGAATTCTCTGCCTCAGAGGCCGTTTCTGTGGATACTTTCAAGAGAGAGCTAGATGGGGCTCTTAAAGATCGTGGAGTCAAGGGATATGGGGAGAAGGCAGGAATGGGGTATTGATTGGGGCTGATCAGCCATGATCACATTGAATGGCGGTGCTGGCTCAAAGGACCAAATGGTCTATTCCTGCACATATTGTCTCTTGTCTATAGCCCCAGCGCCCCGCCATTCACAGTGAAGATCCTGCCCTGGTTTGACTTCCTAAACTGCAACACCCTCCCCACCCCCAAACAATGTGACCTCCTCCCTGTGGCTCCCTGCCCCTTGCCCCTGCTGCCTCATGCTCATTACCCCCCTTTGCTCCCTCCCCCCTCCTCCCCACCCCCAAACAATGTGAACCCCCACCAGGCTCCCTACCCCCTTCCATGACTCACTTGACCCCTCTCTTCCCCCCCCCCAGTTCCCTGTCCCCCCATTCATCCCCCTCGGCACCAAACCCACCTCCCCTTGAATACCTCCCCCTCCCTTTTCTCCCTGCTTCCCCCTGCTACTCACTTCACCCCTTTTCCCCAGTCTCTCACCCCTCCCTCCCTCCCTCCACCGGACTGTCTCCTCTCTCTCTCTCTGAACCTCTCCCCTTATTCCTGCGCGTCTCAGCCCCCACCGCTCAGATCTCTCTCTCTCCCTCTCCCCTCCAAACTCTCTCTCTCCTCCCCTTTCCCACTCTCTCCCGCCCTCCCTTCGCTCTCCACCCTCTAACTCCCTCTCTCTGCCCCTATCTCTCTATCTCACCCTCTCTCTCTCTCTACTCAATCCCTCCTCCCCACACTCTCTCTCCATCCGTCTTTACTCTCTCCCCCCTCTTATCGCCCTCTCCACACTCTCTCTCTCTCTATCTCTCTATCTCCCTCTCTCTCCCTCTCCTGTCTCTGACCGTCCAGCGCGGATCGCTACCCTCTTGGGCCGCGGCCTCACGTCATATCCGGGCTGAGGACGACCCCCCCCCCCCCCCCACCCCACTCTCTGTCTCCGGGGCAACAGGTGGGATGGAGGAGCCGTGAGTATCTACACGTTTGCGTGAGAGTAACCCATCTTGCTCTGCTATAGGATCTTTGGACAGGACCTGAGTGACAGACAGGCTCCGGTGGATCAGTTAGTGACTGGGTTGGGGTTGGGGTTGGGGTTGGAGCTGCGGCTGGGGTGGGAACTGGGTCTGAGGTTGGGGTTGGGGTTGGCGCAGCTCGGGGAGCTGGGCCTGGGGTTGAGGCTGGGCCTGGGGTCGGGGCTGGGGTTGAGGCTGGGCCTGGAGTTGGGCCTGGGGTCGGGGCTGGGGTTGGGCCTGGGGTTGAGGCTGGGCCTGGGGTCAGGGCTGGGGTTGGGCCTGGAGTTGGGGTTGGGGTCGGGGTTGGGCCCTGGGGTTGAGTGTGGGCCTGGGGTTGGGTCCCGCCGCCGCCACAACACCACCATCATTAAGCTGTGTGTGTGTGTGGGGCTGATGGGTGGGGGCGTCGTGTTGCCGCTGGAGGTGCTGGAGGAGTCATGTTGGGGCTGAGGGGGCGGGGAGTAGGCACATTCACTCACTGATGTCTGTATCTCTCTATCTCTGTCTGTATCTCTATAGTTTTTTCAATTAAAAATACGTTATTCGCACGATAAAAATACATTGTTATATTGCCAAAGTATAGGGTTTGCACCTAAGGTCACTGGGTTAAAGGGCTTGACGCACGGAGCCGCTCAATCCATCTGGAGGACATCCGTCACTTCCGGTATATGTTATTAATGCAAGAAACGCGTACTTTCCTAACTGTTAAAAAACCGCCAAAATGTTGAATGTTTGCGCTGTCAAAAATTGTGGTAGTCGTGGTAAGTGTGGGAGACACGTACCCAACTTTACAATTCCAAAACTGAAGCGAAATGAAGGTATAGAGAAGCGAGAACTGAAGGGACAACAGCAGCTAAAGTGCTTGATGAACATTGGTCGTGCAGATATCGGAATTGAAAATATTGTGAATTATCGCGTTTGCTCACAGCATTTCTGTTGCGCTAGTATGGGTATTGTTGGCCAAAGGGACTAATTTTCAGAGGTCTAGTATGGACATTGTGGGCCGAATGGATTCGTGGGCTGGCAGCTCAGTCACTGAGGCCAGTCAGTACAGTCACTCAGACCTGGCAGGCTGGCAGCTGAGAAACTGCCAGAAAATCTGCCCAAAGCAAGTGGCAGGCTGTGAGGGAGAAGGGGAGAGGGTGGACTGAATGGATTATTGGGCTGGCAATTCAGCCACTTCCGCAGGTCACGTTGCAGATTTCTTCCCCACTGTTAATTATGCTGCAAATTGTTATTTATGATCTATTTTAAAAATAAAATGCACGCAGAGACAAAAAGGATAAAAGCACCTGCCGGACAAATATTTTCAACACTATTTCAGACGGGTACACAGTGGGGGTGGGGCGTGGGCAGGAACGTCCTGGTTTTATCAGTGTTCACGCCAAACTGAAACATGGATCGTGTCACCGAGTGAAATATCAATAACCGGGCCCAAATCTGGTCTTTGGTTTGCACCTTGTTTACGCTTCAGCTCCTGTCCTGTTGTCTCTCCCTGTTTTATTGTCAGGCACTTTGACATTGTTTCTTTTCAGGGATTTGAATGGGAACAATATCACAAGAATCACCAAATCAATCTATTCAGGATTAAGACATTTGTTAGTTCTGTAAGTCCAAATATTGCTTTTTGCACGAATTGGTCACATTTCTGCTGCTGCTTCGTGCTTCCAGCTGTTCACTTTCTGCCATCAGTGTTTCTGTTTTGTAACTTGCAGCTTGTTATTTATTACAACTTTTCACAGTCCCTTGTGAATGAAGTAAGTGCAGGAGTGAAGTGTTGTTGGGATTAGTACACGGCCAAGTCAGCTAATACTATATTCCACAGTATTGTCCCTAACATATTTACCCCTGAGTAATGTGAATTATGACAGTTCCCTCCATAATGTTTGGGACAAAGACCCATCATTTATTTATTTGCTTCTTTACTCCACAATTTGAGATTTGCTATAGAAAAAATCCCATGTTGCTAAAGTGCACACTATTAGTTTTTAATAAAGGCCATTTTTATACATTTTGGTTTCACCATGTAGAAATTAAAGCAGTGTTTATTCATAGTCCCCCATTTCAGGGCACCATAATGTTTGGGTCACAGCAATGTCATGTCAATGAAAGTAGTTACGCTTAGTATTGTGTTGCATATTCTTTACCTGCAATGACTGCTTGAAGTCTGTGATTCATGGACATCACCAGTTGCTGGGTGTCTTCTCTGGTGATGCTCTGCCAGGCCTGCATTGCAGCCATCTTTAGTGATGCTTGTTTTGGGGGCTAGTCCTCTTCAGTTCTCTCTTCAGCTTATAAATGGCCTGGGTTCAGATCGGGTGATTGACTTGGCCACTCAAGAATTGACCATTTATTAGCTTTGAAAACTCCTTTGTTGCTTTAGCAGTATGTTTGGGATAATTGTCTTGCTGTAGAATGAACCGCCAGCCAATGAGTTTTGAGGCATTTGTTTGAACTTGAACAGGTAGGATGAATCTATACACTTCAGAATTCATTACGCTACTACCATCAGCAGTTGTATCATCAATGAATATAAGTGAGCCAGTACCTTCAGCAGCCATACATGCTCAGCCCATAACACCCCCACCACTGTGTTTCACAGATGAGGCGGTATGTTTTGGATCTTGGACAGTTCCTTCAGTCATCCATACTTTGCTCTTGCCATCACACGGATATGTTAATCTTCATCTCATCTTTCCACAAGAACTTTTCCCAGAACTGTGATTGCTCTTTTCATTACTTCTTGGCAAACTGTAACCCGGCCATCCTATTTTTGTGGCTACCCAGTGGTTTGCATCTTGCAGTGTAGCCTCTGTATTTCTGTTCATGAAGTCTTCTGCAGACAGTGGTCATTGACAAATCCACACCCGACTCCTGAAGAGTGTTTTAGATCTGACGGACAGGTGTTTGGGGGTTTTCTTTGTTATAGAGATAATTCTTCTGTCATCAGCTGTGGAGGTATTTCTTGGCCTGACAGTCCCTTTGCGATTAGTGAGCTCACCAGTGCTCTCTTTCTTCTTCATGATGTTCCAGACAGTTGGTTTTGGTAAGCCTAAGGTTTGGCTGATGTCTCTAGCAGTTTTATTCTTGTTTCTCAGTCTCATAATGGCTTATTTGACTTTCATTGGATCAACTTTGGTCCTCATGGTGATTAACAACAATAAAATGTTCAAAGGTGGTGGAAAGACTAGGTGCTGAGAGCTCTCTCATACCTATATTAAGGAGGCAATTGAATTAACCCACGTGAGCAATTAAAAACGCCTGTGAATCCTTGTGTCCCAAACATTATGGTGCCCTGAAATGGAAGGACTATGTATGAACCCAGCTGTCATTTCTACATGGTGAAACCAAAATGTGTAAAAATGGTCTTTATTAAAGGCATCCTGTCCATTTGCAGTATGGTGCAACGTTGGTTGCCCGAGGTGCTTGCTTGTTGTAGCCAGTCAAGGTTTTGGAAGTGCATGGAAGGCAAGTTTCACTGTTGTCCAGGATCCTGTGATATTTCAGCTGGGTCTGAGATCATGATTTTCAAACCCTTTTCCTCAACCCACTGTGAGCTGTGTTGGCACAATGAATGAAGGCTGTGATGAATTGGACCATTGATTCTGTCCTCGCCAAGAGATGGCTTCCAAGGTACAGGACATGGCCCAGCCTATCACCATGAACCTTTGTTGGAGAGCGGAGTGCTATGCTGTGGACAAATTAGTTGGAGAACATGTGTAAGCAGGTAAGTAACAAAATATTCAGTTGATGATTATAGGGAGAAAGGTGTTTTTTGCAAAGACAGGACTGCTATTGAGCTATGGGGTGGCATGTATTACAATTTAGCATATCCCTCTGACTGGCTAAGTGGAATTACATTTCCCCCTGTCAAAAATGGTTTATTTGCATTCTAGGCATCAGTTCAAGTATTCATCCCACGTGATGGCAGCCACGCCAACAGCATGTCTGTCCCTTCAACTTTTTTTGTTATTTTTTAGTATGTCTTAAAATATGTTTTAATGTTTCTCAAAGGTAGACAAAAATGCTGGAGAAACACAGCAGGTGAAGCAGCATCTATGGAGCGAAGGAATAGGTGACGTTTCTGGTGGAGACCCCTCTTCAGACTGATGTGGAGGTGGGGGGGGGGTGGGGGGAAGAAGAAAGGAAGAGGCGGAGACAGTGGGCTGTGGGAGAGCTGGGAAGGGGAGGGGAAAGAGGGAGAAAACAGGGACTTCCTGAAATTGGATAATCATACATCATATTGGTTCATACTGCTGGGCTGTAAACTTTCACGGTGTGTTTTACGTGGGGGGTCGAGGGAAACTTTGTTCAGTCACTTACCTCTGCGGAGAAGCGGTTTTCACTGTGTTACGTCTCCGTCCCCCCCCCTGCGGCCTAACAACTTGGATTGGTGCGGCCTTTCCTGGAGACCGGCCCGGAGCTTCTGGGCGCGCTGCAGACTTACTAGTGCGGAGCAGCGATCCGTTGCCTAGGATCGCTGTGGATGTGCTCCGACCGCGGGGCCTGTGGAATTTATCATTGCGAAGCCGCGGTCTCCGGTAAGAAGAGACCGACTCGAGAGCTCCATGCGTGAGCTCAAGGGCTTGAGATTGTTCCGATCCATCCCAACGCCGGAGTTTCCATCATCCCGATTCGAGGGCTTGGACATCGGGCCGTCGGCAGCTGGCGACTGTGGAGGGTTCAGCACCGACTACGGGTGAACAAAGGAGGAAGATGAATGAACTTTATTGTATTCCATCACAGTTAGGAATGTGGATTCCACTGTGGTGGATGTTTATGTTAAATGTTATTGTGTAATGTGTTCTTTTTACTTGTATGTCTGTATGGTCATTCAAATATCACTATAACTTAATTGGTGTTTGTGACAATAAATGTGACCTTGAACTGAGTTAATAAGTCGGCTAATTTCGGGAGGTCGGCAATGTTGTCGACCCAGCATTTCATGTGACCTTTGTGTTTGCCAGTGGGGTTTCTGGATTTGGTAGTAAACTGTCACCAGAATGATAGACTTGGAGGTCAGAACCAGTACAAGTAAAAGTGTTTGTTTGTGGTAGAATCGCACGATGGATTAATGATCACTATCACACTGCATGTTCGGCCAGTGCGTGGAGAGGGTCAACACCTTCCGGTTTCTCGGCGTCCATATCGCTGCTGATATCTCCTGGACAGACAACACGACAGCGGTCATCAAGAAGGCTCAGCATCGGCTGCACTTCCTGAGGGTCCTCAGGAAGCACAACCTGGACTCTAACCTGCTGCTGACCTTCTACCACTCGTCCATCGAGAGCCTGCTGACATACTGCATTACAGCATGGTACGGCAGCTGCACCATGGCAGACAGGGAGAGGCTTCAGAGGGTAACTAGGACAGCGCAGAAGATCATTGGTTGCCCTCTCCCCTCCCTGATGGACATCTACACCTCCCGCTGCCTTAGCAGGGCAAAGAAGATCATCAAAGACAGCTCCCATCCAGCGTTTGGACTGTCCGACCTGCTGCCCTCTGGAAGGCACTATAGGTGCATCAAATCCAGGACAAATAGACTCAGGAATAGTTGTTTTCCGAAAATTATAACTACTCTTAATTCAAATTCACACATGCACTGACTTCACAGCCCAACACCCGGACTTCCATCTGTATATATGTATATAGCGCCGCAGAATTGTGCACCTATCCCCCCCCCTTCTGTTTTTGTTATCTGTTTCTTGTTTTTTGTACTAAATTATATGTATGCACTGAGTACGAGCAGCTTTTAATTTCATTGTACATGTATAGTGACAATAAATGGCATATCTATCTATATCTATCTGATGGTCAGCCGTGTATTCAGCATTGGTGTTTAAATGGGAGTCTCCTTGCTGAAATGTTAAATATATAACTACAGACGCTGGTAATATTGAAGGGAAACACAACGTGCTGGAGAAGCTCAGCGGGCGAGGCAGACTCTATGGAGAGAAGGAATTGCCAACGTTTCAGGTTGAGACCCTTCGTCAGACTGATGTCAGAGGAGAGGGCTGGATAAAGAAAGAATGTAGGCAGAGACAGTAAGGCCAGTGGGAAAACGAGGAAGGGGAAGGGATGGGATATGAGGTGCTGTTCCTCCAATTAGCGCTGGGCATCACTCTGCCAATGGAGCCCTAGGACAGAAAGGTCAGATTGGGACTGGGAGGGGGAGTAAGTGCTGGGTCACCGGGAGAGTCTGCGCTTGGTCTTGCCGATGTAGAGAAGATGACACCTGGAACAGCGGATGCAGTAGATGAGGTTGGAGGAGGTACAAACTTGATTGTAATCTAACAGAGATAAGGATAATATTCCTAAAACAAGCTCATTAAATTGTTTATGTAGGAGCGGCACAAAAAAGGGAACAGACCAAATCACTCTTAAAATTCCAAGGAGTGAAGTGAAATGTGGAAAGATTCTTGCTAAGATTGAAAGTAAAAGGCTCTGGAAGTAATCTCGGCTGCGTCTCATTTTGAGATTAATCACTGAGGCCCAATTGTCTTGTGGTGTCTTTTTTTAAATCAAGTTTTGTTCAGATTGATGTTATGTTTTACAAGGTTTAACTTTACAAAATCCCACCTTAACAACAATTGCTTCCATCTGCACACTGGCAGTTACAGCTATGATGCCACAATGGGATCCAGTCCTTGCTGGCCCTCCCCACTTAGTCGTGCAGGAAGTTTTTATACGTTTAAAAACAGGGAGGCTGAAGAGGAGGGGGGGGGGGGGGGGAAGGGAGTGCTGGGGGAGGCAGGGGGGTGCATTTGGATTATTTTTTTAATTCTTGGCAGCAAGTGCAATTGGGGGGCTGAAATGGAGGGGAGAGAGTGCTGGGGGATAAGGGGAATACGCTGTCCGTGCACATTTGGGGGCTTTGGGTGAGTTGAGGATTATTGCATTGGGGAAAAGGTCAGTGGTGGAATATTGCATTAGGGGAACTGGTAACGTTGGGGGACCAAGCCTACCGTGTGACAGGAACACAACTGGTCCCACTTGGTCTGGTACCAAGCTAAAAGTTTGTATCGGCAGAGATAAGCAATGTTCATCATTGAAGGCTGAAATGGCTTCAAACAGTGAGGATTGGTAAAGAATAGCCTGAAACAAAATGTAACATTGTTTACTGTCAAAAAAGTATGTTGTGCAGAATGTGTGTAATAATTGCCCTTTTTCTTCTGCAACATCGGTGACAGCTGCGTTAGAAAAAGGTAACAGTGTTCACTAGGATTTGACCACAATTGAATCAATGGATCATATTTTGTACAGCTAATCCATTATTTGTCAGACATACCTTGCAGCACAAATGTTCAGTCTCTTCATATAGGCAAGAGTGGGCATGTTGCTATAGCAACTCCTCAGATGAATGACCCTTGTAGGAAAGGTAACATTTCCTAATCTATTCAAATCCAATAAACAAATAAAACACAACAGCAGCCAAACGATATTACCAAGTGCAGGAACTATTTTTGAAGTAGTGGGGAGGTGTGCAACTGCCCTACGGCTACAGATATGCATGGAGGCGAGAATCATTTCTTATCATTTCTGGAGATGGTTAGCATTTTCTTTCATTATTGATAACAACATGAATTCTGAAGAATTCCGAAAAACACAGTCAGGTCAGGAAAAAACTGGTTTTATTTGTTACGCAAGGCACAAATACGTCAAGACTCATTAAAACAAAACACATTTAAATGCTTTTAAGTTTTTGGGCCAGTGGCAGCCAGCTGGTACTGTGAGCAGTCGGTTGTTTGCAGCTTGGTTCCCTATAGCATTTTCAATTGGGTACAGTATGAATGAGAAGATGCTGGTACTGTTGATGGTCTGCTCCTCGACAGGGCCAATGAGGGGCTTATAGAAGGAACACTTCTCCATCCGTTTCCCACCACGGATGGCTGACCTGCTGAATTCTACAGGCACTTTGGAGGGGAATCAAGACTCCAGGACTGCATTAGGACGCGGGGGGGGGGGGGGGGGGGTGGGGAGAGTCTCCTTAATTTGAAGAATTCAATGTTCATGTCATTGGGCTGGAAGCTATGAGGTGCTGTTCCTCTAGTTTGTGTGTCACATCACTCTGGCAATGGAGGAGGCCCAGGCAAAAAGGTTAGATAGATAGATAGATAGCCTTTTATTGTCATTCAGACTTAGTCTGAACGAAATTGCAGCAGTCATACATATAATACAATACAATAAAACAACAATCAACACACATTAACATCCACCACAGTGAGTCCACCCAGCATCTCCTCACTGTGATGGAGGCAAAAGTCTTAGATCGCAGTCTCTTCCCTCCTCTTCTCCCTCTGCGCTGGGGTGATACCCCCCCCCCCCCCCCCCCGGGCGATGTTAAGAACAGTCCCGCGGCTCAAACACCGCGGCCCGGGGTGGTTGAAGCTGCCGCCCACCAGTCCTGCAGAAACAGCTGCTGGCCCGCGGCCGAACCCCGGACTCAGGCCACCGCCGCCAGAACACCGTCCCAGCCACCTTCACGTGAGTACTGCGCCGTCTTCAGCCTCGGGCTGTGTGGGAATGGGAAGGGGAGTTAAAATGGTTGGCAACCGGGAGTGTTTGTGTTTGGTCCTTATCCGTCCTTAGCCTGGGCGGACCGAGTGCAATGCAGAGTGGGGGGATCGAGGACCAGATAGAAGGAACAGCAGATGCTGGTTTACAAAAAGAGACACAATCTCCTGGAGTAACTTGCACGTCTGGAGAGCATGGACAGGCAACATTCTAGGTCAGGACCCTTCTTCAGGCTGCTTGTTGTGGGGGGGTGGAGAAAGTTGGAAAGGAGAGGTGGGAGTGGTTGCCTTAGATTCCCTTCCCTCTACAGATGCGGCCCGACCCACTGTGTTCCTCCACCGCTTTAGAGGGAATGGACAGACGACGTTTTCAGTCAGGACCCTTCATCAGACTGAGTGGAGAGGGTGGGGGGAGGAAGCTGGAAAAGAGAGATGGGGGCTGGACAAAGCCTGGCAAGTGATAGGTGAACACAAATGCTGGAGTAACTCAGCGGGACAGGCAGCATCTCTAGAGAAAAGGAATGGGTGACGTTTCAGGTTGAGACCCATCTTCAGAAGTGATAGGTGGATATAGGTGAGGGAGACACAAGAAACTGCAGATGCTGGAATCTTGCATAGAACACAATTTAGTTAGATGCACAGAATCCTTTGCCCAGACGGGGGGAATCGAGGACCAGAGGACATGGGTTCAAGGTGAAGGGGAAAAGATTTAAAAGGAAATTGAGGGTTAACATTTTCACACTATGGAACAAACTGTCAGAGGAGGTAGTTGAGGCTGTGACTATCCCATGAAACAGTTAGACAGTTACATGGATAGGCCAAGTTTGGAGGGATATGGACCAAACACAGGCAGATGGGACTAGTGTAGCAGGGACATGTTGGTCGGTGTGGGAAAGTTGGGCCGAAGGGCCTGTTTCCACACTGTGTCACTTTATGACGAACACAAAGTGCTGAAGTTACTCAGCGGGTCAGGCAGCATCTGTGGAGTACATGGACAGGTGACATTTCAGAGTGCGGGAGTAACTCAGCGGGACAGGCAGCATCTCTGGACACAAGGAATGGGTGACGTTTCGGGTCGACACTGAAGATGGGTCTTGACCCTGAAACGTTACCCATTCCTTCCTGCATTTTGTGTCTACCTAAACAGCGCCTATCTATCCACGTGGCGATGTGCCAGCAGGCTGGAGGAGTGGGCAAAGGCCTTGCCGCAGAGCAGGCAGGTGAAGGGGCGCTGGCCGGTGTGGTCTTGTCGGTGCTCCAGCAGGTGGTCAAGGCGGGTGAATGCCTTGCCATACTCAGGGCACACAAAGGGTCTCTCTCCGGTGTGTATCTGCTGGTGCTCCTGCAGCCCCCGGGCTCTCTTGTCACAGTGGGAGTAGCTGCTCGCCGGCGTGGATCCGCCGGTGCTGCCACAACCCCCGTGAGCTGTCAAAATCCTCACCGCAGTACGGGCAGTCGTAGGGCGGGCCACTGGTGTGTATGTGATGGTTAGACGGGGCATGGGAGGTCATGGCAAAGCGCTCTTCACACACCGGGCTGGGGACGGGACAGTCACCGGTGTGCAGTCGCTGGTGGGACAGCAGATAGGTGGTGCGGGTGAAGTCCTGGCCGCACAGGGCACAGGTGTAGGGGCGCTCGCCGGTGTGGGTGCGCTTGTGCACCAGCAGGTTGGAGGAGCAGGTGAAGCCCTTGCCGCACTGGGCGCAGGTGTAGGGGCGCTCGCCGGTGTGGGTGCGCTGGTGCACCAGCAAGGTGCTGGAGTCGGTGAAGCCCTTGCCGCACTGGGCACAGGTGTAGTGGCGCTCGCCGGTGTGGGTGCGCTGGTGCCTCAGCAGGTTGCTGGACTGGGTGAAGCACTTGCCACACTGGGCACAGGTGTAGGGGCGCTCGCCGGTGTGGGTGCGCTGGTGTTGCTGCAGGCTGCTGGAGGAGGTGAAGCTGTTGCCGCACAGGGCACAGGTGTAGGGCCGCTCGCCGGTGTGGGTGCGCTTGTGCACCAGCAGGGTGGAGGAGCAGGTGAAGCCCTTGCCGCACTGGGCGCAGGTGTAGGGGCGCTCGCCGGTGTGGGTGCGCTGGTGGGACAGCAGCTTGCTGGAGCGGGTGAAGCCCTTGCCGCACTGGGCGCAGGTGTAGGGGCGCTCGCCGGTGTGGGTGCGCTGGTGGGACAGCAGCTTGCTGGAGTGGGTGAAGCACTTGCCGCACTGGGCACAAGTGTAGGGGCGCTCACTCGTGTGGGTGCGCTGGTGGGACAGCAGGGTGCTGGAGTGGGTGAAGTCCTTGCTGCACTGGGCGCAGGTGTAGGGGCGCTCGCCGGTATGAGTGCGCTGGTGCAACTTCAGGTGGTTGGACGACTTGAAGCCTTTGCCGCAGTTGGAGCAGGTGAAGGGCCTCTCGCCGGAGTGCACGCTGTTGTGCCGCTGCAGCTTGTCATAGCGGGTGAAGCTCTTGCCGCAGTCCGAGCAGTTGAAGGGGCGTTCTCCCGTGTGCACCCGCCGGTGGATCTCCAGCTGGCTCGGGTACTGCCAGGGCTGCCCACACACGTCACACTCATATGCTTCTCCTTGCTGTGTCCCGTCATGTGGCCCTCCATCGCAGCTCAGCAGCTCGAAGCTCAACCCGTACACCGAGCAGATAGGGGGGGGGGGGGGGGCGCTCACCGGCACCCTGACCGCCCTCAATGGCCGCTCACGTCCTCGTCTCTCCATACACGGCAACGGCTCCTAAGCCCTGCAGGGAGGGAACACAGAGGGTCAGCAAGCTGGCAAACAGGACATTACAGATCCGATCTTTGGCCGGAAGGAAGATGGCGAAGCAAGATGGCGGAACAAGATGGCGGAGGCTGGTTGCTAAAATGGGTCCTATAATCACCCATGAATCTGCCCATGACCGCACTACGTGTTTTGCGTAGGAGTAGGCCATCTTGCTCTGCTATAAGATCTTTGATTGGCTCTAGCCCAAGTGGGAGGAGAGTTAGAAGTGAGTCACAGGGGGGGGGGGGGGGGGGAAACAATTGAAAACTGAGGAATTTGGTTTGTAAATTGGTAAATGAGGCAATTTATCAGTCAATATAAGCAAGATGGCTATTAGGGAGCAGCAGTGAGGGAGCGGCCTTGTGAGGGAAGTGCCCTGTGAGAAAAGGACGAGTCTTTGGCTCGATAGTCTTCGGCGAGGAGGCTGAGGAGAGGAGGCTACGCAAAACGCTGGAGAGGGAGAGACGAAAGAAGGATATGTCAGGCAAGCTGATTCAGTGCGATGCTTGCAGTATGTGGGAGGTCAAGGACATTGCTGGTGCCTCTGGCTGCTACAAATGTGAGGTGCATCCAGGTAGAGCTCCTGAAGGACCGTGTTGGGGAACTGGAGAAGCAAGTGGATGACCTCAGGTTCATCCGAGAAACTGAGTCGTTCCTCGACAAGTCCTACAGTAAGATTGTTACACCTAGGGTACTAGAAGAGAGAAGGTGGGTGACGGTTAGAAAGGGAGGGAAGCATGGAATGCAAACGTCCCCATGTGTTGTACCTCTTGTGAATAGGTTCACCCAGTTAGAAGCTGTCGGGACAGAAGACGTTATTACACCGAGCGGCAGACTGGCTTGCGAAGCAAAAAGGGCTGTTGAGCCAAAAGCAAAGAGGCAAACATCAGGCAACGCCATTGTAGTGGGAGACTCCATTGTTAGAGGTACGGACAGGGTTTTCTGCGGCAACAGATGGGATTCGAGGATAGTGTGCTGTCTTCCTGGTGCCAGGATCCAGGATGTCACGGACAGAGTGTAGAAAATCCTCAAGGGTGAACAGCCGGAAGTGGTAGTGCATTTCGGCACAAACGATGTCGGAAAGAAGGGGATGAATATTCTGCAGCTTGACTTTAGAGAGCTCTGAAAAATGCTGAAAAGCAGGACCTCCAGGGTTGTTATCTCTGGTTTGCTTCCAGTTCCTCGTGCTGGCGTGAGCAGGAACAGGGAGATACAGGACCTGAATGTGTGGCTGAGGAACTGGTGCACGGGCAGGGATTTAGATTCTTAGATCACTGGGATCTGTTTTGGAGTAAAGGGGAACTGTACAAAAGGTACGGATTGCATCTTAACAGGTGGAGGACCAGCATTCTAGCAGGCAGGTTTGCCACTGCTACACGGGTGGTTTACAACTGAATAAGTTGAGGATTGAGTTAAAGGGAAAGGGTTTCTTAAATGTGTGAGCGGAGAGACAGAGGTGTGTAAAATGAGGGTAGAAGCAATAGGTAGCAAGGTGAAAAGTAAAAGTGGCAGGCAGACAAATCCAGGGCAAAAATCAAAAAGGGCCACTTTCAACATAATTGTATAAGGGGTAAGAGTGTTGTAAAAACAAGCCTGAAGGCTCTGTGTCTCAATGCAAGAAGCATCCCATATAACCATATAACAAATAAAGCACGGAAACAGGCAATCTCGGCCCTACAAGTCCGCGCCGAACACTTAGTTTCCCCTAGTCCCATCTTCCTGCACTTAGACCATAACCCTCCATTTCTTTCCCATCCATATACCTATCTAATTTATTTTTAAATGATAAAATCGAACCTGCCTCCACCACTTCCACTAGAAACTCATTCCGCACAGCTACCACTCTCTGAATAAAGAAGATCCCCCTCATGTTACCCCAAAACTTCTGTCCCTTAATTCTCAAGTCATGTCCCCTTGTTTGAATCTTCCCTACTCTCAATGGGAAAAGCTTATCTACGTCAACTCTGTCTATCCCTCTCATCATTTTTAAAGACGTCTATCAAGTCCCCCCTTAACCTTCTGTGCTCCAATCAATAAAGTCTTAACTTATTCAACCTTTCTCTGTAACTTAGTTGCTGAAACCTAGGCAACATTCAAGTAAACTTCCTCTGTACTCTCTATATTTTATTGACATCCTTCCTATAATAGGGCGACCAAAATTGTACACCATACTCCAGAATTGGCCTCACCAATGTACAATTTTACCATTACATCCCAACTTCTATACTCAGTGCTCTGATTTATAAAGGCCAGCACGCCAAAATCTTTCTTTACCACCCTATCTACATGAGATCCCACCTTCAGGAAACTATGCACAGTTATTCCTAGATCCCTCTGTTCAACTGCAATCCTCAATTCACTACCATTTACCATGTACGTCCTATTTTGATTTGTCCTGCCAAGATGTAGCACCTCAGACTTCTCAGCATTAAACTCCATCTGCCATCTTTCAGCCCATTCTTCCAAATGGCCTAAATCTCTCTGTAGACTTTGGAAATCTAATCTTCGTAATAAGGTGGATGAGTTGAATGTGCAGATAGTTATTAATGACTATGATATAGTTGGAATCACGGAGACATGGCTCCAGGGTGACCAAGGCTGGGAGCTGAACATCCAGGGATATTCAATATTCAGGAGGGATAAACAGAAAGGAAAAGGAGGTGGGGTAGTGTTGCTGGTTAGAGAGGAGATTAACGCAATAGGAAGTAAGGACATTAGTTTGGAGGGTGTGGAATCGATATGGGTAGAGCTGCGAAACACTAAGGGGCAGAAAACGCTAATGGGAGTTGTGTACAGGCCACCTAACAGTAGTAGTGGAGTTGGGGATGGCATCAAACAGGAAATTAGAAATGCGTGCAACAAAGGTAAAACAGTTATAATGGGTGACTTCAATCTACATATAGATTGGGTGAATCAAATTGGCAAGGGTGCTGAGGAAGAGGATTTCTTGGAATGTATGCGGGATAGTTTTCAAAACCAACATGTAGAGAAACCAACGAGAGAGCAGGCTATTCTAGACTGGCTATTGAGTAATGAGGAAGGGTTAGTTAGCAGTCTTGTTGTGTGAGGCCCCTTGGGAAGAGTGACCATAATATGGTTGAGTTCTTCATTAGGATGGAGAGTGACATTGTTAATTCAGAAACAAGGGTCCTGAACTTAAAGAAAGGTAACTTTGAGGGTATGAGACGTGAATTGGCCAAGATAGACTGGCAATTGATTCTTAAAGGGTTGACGGTGGATATGCATTGGAAGGCATTTAAAGACTGCATGGATGAACTACAACAATTGTTCATCCCTGTTTGGCAAAATAATAAATCAGGGAAGATAACAAGGGAAAACAGGGATAGTATCAAAACAAAAGATGAAGCATACAAATTAGCCAGAAAAAGCAGCCTACCAGAGTAATTCTGGGAGTAATTCAGAGTCCAGCAGAGGAGGACAAAGGGCTTAATTAGGAAAGGGAAAATCAATTATGAAAGAAAACTGGCAGGGCACATAAAAACTGACTGCAAAACTTTTTATTGATATGTGAAGAGAAAAAGATTAGTTAAAACAAATGTAGGTCCATTGCAGTCAGATACAGATGAATAGATCATGGGGAACAAAGACATGGCAGATCAATTGAAAAACTACTTCACTAAGGAAGACATAAATAATCTGCATGAAATAGCAGGGGACCGGGGGTCAAATGAGATGGAGGAACTTAGTGAAATCCAGGTTAGCCGGGAAGTGGTGTTAGGTAAATTGAATGGATTAAAGGCCGATAAATCCCCAGGGCCAGATAGGCTGCATCCCAGAGTACTTAAGGAAGCAGCCGCAGAAATAGTGGATGCATTAGTGATAATTTTTCAAAACTCTTTAGATTCTAGAGTAGTTCCTGAGGATTGGAGGGTAGCTAATGTAACCCCACTTTTTAAAAAGGGAGGGCGAGAGAAAACGGGTAATTACAGAGTAGTTAGTCTAACATCGGTAGTGGGGAAACTGCTAGAGTCAGTTATTAAAGATGGGATAGCAGCACATTTGGAAAGTGGTGAAATCATTGGACAAAGTCAGCATGGATTTACAAAAGGCAAATCATGTCTGACGAATCTTATAGAATTTTTCGAGGATGTAGAGTGGATAAGGGAGAACCAGTAGTTGTGTTATATCTGGACTTTCAGAAGGCATTCGACAAGGTCCCACATAAGAGATTAGTATACAAACTTAAAGCACACGGTATTGGGGGTTCAGTGTTGATGTGTTAAAGAACTGGCTGACAAACAGGAAGCAAAGAGTAGGAGTAAATGGCAGGCAGTGACTAGTGGGGTAACGCAAGGCTCAGTGCTGGGACCCCAGTTATTTACAATATATATTAATGATTTGGACGAGGGAATTGAATGAACATCTCCAAGTTTGCGGATGACATGAAGCTGGGGGGCAGTGTTAGCTGTGAGGAGGATGCAAGGAGGCTGCAAGGTGACTTGGATAGGCTGGGTGAGTGGGCAGATGCAGTATAATGTGTATAAATGTGAGGTTATCCACTTTGTTTGCAAAAACAGGAAAGTAGACTATTATCTGAATGTTGGCCGATTAGGAAAAGGGAGATGCAATGAGACCTGGGTGTCATGGTACACCAGTCATTGAAAGTAGGCATGCAGGTGCAGCAGGCCGTGAAGAAAGTAAATAGTACGTTAGCATTCATAGTAAAATGATTTGAGTATAGGAGCTTGGAGGTTCCACTGCAGTTGTACAGGGTCTTGGTGAGACCACACCTGGAGTATTGCGTACAGTTTTGGTCTCCTAATCTGAGGAAATACATTCTTGCCATAGAGGGAGTACAGAGAAGGTTCACCAGACTGTTTCTGGGATGTTAGGACTTTCATATGAAGAAAGACTGGATAGACTCGGCTTGTACTCGCTAGAATTTAGAAGATTGAGGGAGGATCTTACTAGAAACTTACAAAATTCATAAGGGGTTGGACAGGCTAGATGCAGGAAGATTGTTCCCGATGTTGGGGAAGTCCAGAACAAGGGGCCACAGTTTAAGGATAAGGGGAAATCTTTTAGGACCGTGATGAGAATAAAATTTTTCACATGGAAAGCGGTGAATCTGTGGAATTCTCTGCCACGGAAGGTAGTTGAGGCCAGTTCATTGGCTATATTTAAGAGGGAGTTAGATGTGGCCCTTGTAGATAAAGGGGTCAGGGGGTATGGAGAGAAGGCAGGAACAGGATACTGAGATTTTCTATGTATCTATGAGCATGTGAGAGAGAGACAGACAGGGAGAGAGTGGGAGAGACAGAGAGAGACAGACAGACTGAGACAGTGAGAGACAGAGAGAGCGAGAGAGAGAGTGAGAGAGACAGAGCGAGGGACAGAGAGAGAGGGAGGAAACAGAGAGAGGGGGAGACAGAGAGAAAGTCTCTGTCTCTCCCTCTCAGCCTCTCATTCTGTCTCTCTATCCATCTGTCTCTCTCCCTGTCTCTCCCTCTCTCCCTCTCTCCCTCTCTCCATCTGTCTCTCTCTCTCTCTCTCTCTCTCTCTCTCTCTCCTCTCTCTTTCTCTCTCTCTCTCTCTCTCTCTCTCTCAATTTTCAATTTTTAAATTCAAAAACGTTATTGGCATGATAAAAAATACATTGTTATATTGCCAAAATATATAACATGACATACATATTTAAAATGCATCAGTATAAATACAAGTCTACAGTGCATGGATAGATATGTCCCTGTATATAAACTCGCAATAGGCCTATAGCCTTTATTGATGCTACACGTTCTTGCAGCTGCAGCAGTACAACACAAAAGCAAGTTTAGCAATTCACTATTCATTTCTTAGTGTCAGTTAATGTCAATTAGTGTGTGCGTACGTATGTGCATGTTGGTCATTCACCGTCTCTCGGGTTGTGGCATGCTGTTACGTATTGTGCCTTATTTCTTCGCCAAGGATTATTCTTAGTTTTGATGTATCATCTAGTTCTTTAAAATCAGGGGTTGCCACACTGAGTTTGTCAAAGTATGCTTTCCTTGTTTTGTCAAATTTTTTGCATTTTAGGAGGAAGTGCACCTCTGTTTCAACCTCATCTGTCAAACAGTGGCCCCATATTCTGTTTTCTCTTGGTTGCCAGAATCTCATCTGTCTTCCTGTCTCTCTCTTCCCCCCTCCCTCTGTCTCTCTCTCTCTCTGTCTATCTCTCTCCTCTCTCACTTTCTCCCTGTCCCCCCCCTCTCTCTCTCTCTCTCTCTCTCTCTCTCTCTCTCTCTCACTGTCTCTGTCTGTGTGTGTGTTTCTCTCTCTCTCTCCCCGTCTACCTCTCTCACATACTCATAGAAACACAGAAAATAGGTGCAGGAGTAGGCCATTCGGCCCTTCGAGCCTGCACCGCCATCCAATATGATAATAGCTGATCATCCAACTCAGTATCCCGTTACCTGCCTTCTCTCCATACTCCCTGATCCCTTTAGCCACAAGGGCCACATCTAACTCCCTCTTAAATATAGCCAATGAACTGGCTTCAACTACCCTCTGTGGCAGAGAATTCCACAGATTCACTACTCTTTGTGTGAAAAGTTTTTTTCTCATCTCAGTCTTAAAGGATTTCCCCCTTATCCTTAAACTGTGACCCTTGTCCTCTCCCTCTCCTCCCTCTCCCTCTCCCACCTCCCTCCCCCCCCCCTCCTCTCTCTCCCCGCCTCTCTCTCCCCGCCTCTCTCTCCCCGCCTCTCTCCTCCCCCCCTCTCTCTCCCCCCCTCTCTCTCCCCTCTCTCCCCCCCCTCTCCCCCCCTCTTTCTCTCCCCCCCTCTCTCCATCTCTCCCTCACTCAGAGAGCGGTAGCGGTGTCGAATGAGCTTCCAGTGGACGTGGTGGAGGCAGGTTCATTGGTATCATTTAAAAATAAATTGGATAGGCATATGGATCAGAAGGGAATGGAGGATTATGGTATGAGTGCAGGGAGGTGGGACTAAGGCAAATAAAGTTGTTCAGCACGGACTTGTATGGCCGAGATGGCCTGTTTCCATGCTGTAATTGTTATATGGTTATATGGGATATGGGCCAAATGCTGGCACGTGGTTCTTGTGTAGATGGGGAATGTTGATCGGGGGTGGGACTAGTGTAGATGGGGCATGTTGGTCGGGGTGGGACTAGTGTAGGATGGGGCATGTTGGTCGGGGTGGGACTAGTGTAGATGGGGCATGTAGGTCGGGGTGGGACTAGTGTAGATGGGGCATGTGGTCAGGGTGGTACGAGTGTAGATGGGGCATGTTGGTCGGGGTGGGACTAGTGTAGATGGGGCATGTGGTCAAGGTGGTACTAGGTAGATGGGGCATGTTGGTCGGGGTGGGACTAGTGTAGATGGGGCATGTTGGTCGGGGTGGGACTAGTGTAGATGGGGCATGTGGTCAGGGTAGGACTAGTGTAGATGGGGCATGTTGGTCGGGGTGGGAATAGTGTAGATGGGGCATGTTGGTCGGGGTGGTACTAGAGTAGAGGGGGCATGTTGGTTGCGGTGGGTCTAGTGTAGATGGGGCATGTTGGTTTAGGTGGCACTAGTGTAAGTATGGGCATGTTGGTCACGGGGGACTAGTGTAGATGGGCCATGTTGGTCGGGATGGGACTAGTGCAGATGGGGCATGTTGATCGCGGTGGGACTAGTGTAGATGGAGCATGTTGGTCCCATCATAAATTTTGGAGTAATGCTTTTATAATTGTTACTTTATTCAATGGAATTGTAATTTTGTCACGGTCCTTTCTCTCATTTTGTTTTCTTTTAGCATAATGAATTATGGTTTTTATTTCAAGAATAAACATTAACAAAAAGCCACAATAGCACAGCTACAACCGTTAGACTCAAACCTTTATGGACATGGTTTTAAAAGGCAGCTTGATGATTCATGTGGTTCTTATGAAATGCGAACTTGTGTAATGTCATCACAGCAGATTTAGAATTATTTTACCGAGGGGTCGGGGTCGGATGTTTGGGAACGAATTCACAGCCCAGTTTATTCCGCTCCCCTGTGTATTTATATCATTATTTACCCGTTTTACACCCAGACCGGGTTTATTCCCCAGACGTGTAGTTTATAACATTATTTACCCCAGATTTACCGGGTTTATCCCCAGACGTGTAGTTTATAACATTATTTACACCAGATTTACCGGATTTATCCCCCAGACGTGTAGTTTATAACATTATTACACCAGATTTACCGGGTTTATTCCCCAGACGTGTATTTATAACATTATTTACACCAGATTTACCGGGTTTATCCCCCAGACGTGTAGTTTTATAACATTATTTACACCAGATTTACCGGGTTTATTCCCCAGACGTGTAGTTTATAACATTATTTACACCAGATTTACCGGGTTTATTCCACCAGACGTGTAGTTTATAACATTATTTACACCAGATTTACCGGGTTTATCCCCCAGACGTGTAGTTTATAACATTATTTACACCAGATTTACCGGGTTTATTCCCCAGACGTGTAGTTTATAACATTATTTACACCAGATTTACCGGGTTTATCCCCAGACGTGTAGTTTATAACATTATTTACACCAGATTTACCGGGTTTATTCCCCAGACGTGTAGTTTATAACATTATTTACACCAGATTTACCGGGTTTATTCCCCCAGACGTGTAGTTTATAACATTATTTACACCAGATTTACCGGGTTTATTCCCCAGACGTGTAGTTTATAACATTATTTACACCAGATTTACCGGGTTTATTCCCCAGACGTGTAGTTTATAACATTATTTACACCAGATTTACCGGGTTTATTCCCCAGACGTGTAGTTTATAACATTATTTACCCCAGATTTACGGGTTTATCCCCCAGACGTGTAGGTTTATAACATTATTTACACCAGATTACCGGGGTTTATTCCCCCAGACGTGTAGGTTATAACATTATTTACACCAGATTTACCGGGTTTATTCCCCAGACGTGTAGTTTATAACATTATTTACACCAGATTTACCGGGTTTATTCCCCAGACGTGTAGTTTATAACATTATTTACACCAGATTTACCGGGTTTATTCCCCAGACGTGTAGTTTATAACATTATTTACACCAGATTTACCGGGTTTATTCCCCAGACGTGTAGTTTATAACATTATTTACACCAGATTTACCGGGTTTATTCCCCAGACGTGTAGTTTATAACATTATTTACCCCAGATTTACCGGTTTATCCCCAGACGTGTAGTTTATAACATTATTTACACCAGATTTACCGGGTTTATTCCCCCAGACGTGTAGGTTATAACATTATTTACACCAGATTTACCGGGTTTATTCCCCAGACGTGTAGTTTATAACATTATTTACACCAGATTTACCGGGTTTATTCCCCAGACGTGTAGTTTATAACATTATTTACACCAGATTTACCGGGTTTATTCCCCAGACGTGTAGTTTATAACATTATTTACACCAGATTTACCGGGTTTATTCCCAGACGTGTAGTTTATTTGGTGATTTATTGATTATTTACAGAGAGCCAGAGAGAGGGAGATAGATGTTTATAATCCTGGTGTTTTATATCAGGACGCTGCTCCAGATGGTGAGTTTCTATTATTGACCCCAGTTTTATTCCCCACACGTGTAGTTTATGTGGAGTTTGACCTCAGCTCCCCCACATTTACCGGGTTTATTTACAACATTATTTACCTCAGCTCCGTCCGCAGCGACGTCACCAACTGCCGCTTCTCCGCCGCCATTTCATGCGGTCGATGCGGAGACTCGATCCCGGGGCGGGACGGCGGCCATCTTGGTGAGGTCGGCGCCGCTGATTGGTCGGCAGCCGGCGGCCATCTTTGTGAGGGGTTGATGGCGGCCATGTTGGTGAGGGGTTTACAGCGGCAGATTATTATATAGTTCAAGAGATTGCTCCCTCCAGCCACTTAGGAGAAAGCGTGGAGTTAGGAGAATGTCGTGAGTGAAGGGGGGGGGGGGTGTTGGGGGCGTCATCACCGCCCGCCCGCCCTGCGCCGTGACGTCACCGCCCATTGGAAGCTGCAAGATGGCGGTTTGTTTTTAAACGTGAAGGCGGATACAAAATGTCGGCGGCGCTTGTGACGCAGCGACAGAGACAGAGACAGAGACAGAGACAGACGGGCAGCGACTGTGGAGACAAGAGAAGCTGCAGCAACAACAACAACAACAACTGGGCCGGCCGCGTTTCATGGACAACCCTGATGCTCACTCAAGGTCAAATCAAAGATCATACAGCAGAGCAAGATGGTCAACTCTCACGCAAGTTGATGAGAGGATTACATGGATGGTTCATATTCAGAAAGTAGTGGACAAATGTAAGAAGATACTTCATGTAATGAGATGTTTAGTTGGATGTGATTGGGGGGCAGATAGAACAGCTTTGAAGACTATATACACTGGGTTAATTAGATCTGTGTTAGATTATGGTTGTGTGGTGTATGGGTCCGCATCAAGTACTTCTCTTAAGAAAATAGACAACATTGAATATCGGGCATTGAGAATATGTACAGGTGCAATAAAAACAACTCCAACAGCAGCATTACAGGTTGAAATGGGGAGATGTCTCTAGAGATGAGAAGGATACAGCTTTCATTGAATTACTGGATTAACCTACAGGGACACAGTCAAGAACATCCAGCACAAGTTACTGTCAAACCATGCTGGGAAAAGGAGAGAAGGGAAACAAAAAGTTTTGGATGGACAGTGACCCAGAGAGCATTACAAATCAGCATAGCACAATTAAATGTGGTTCCAACGGTTCCATTACCTTCAATTCCACCTTGGATACTTCCAGATGCAACAGTAGACTTTACAATATTAGAACAGAAAAACAAGGATAAACAACGTGTGTATAATTCATTCATCATACAGGATTACATTGACAGATACTACAGCTTTGTCCAAATTTATACAGATGCATCAAAAGATTCAGTAGATAAAGTAGGAGTAGCATTTATTGTACCAGAATTTCACATCAAAGTAGGGAAGAGGATCAATAATGAGGTCTCATTATACACAGGTGAAATGATTGCAATATTGTTAGCGGTACAGTGGGTCGAGGATACCAGGCCTTTAAGGACAGTTATTTGTTCAAATTCAAGTTTAGCAATAAAGAGTTTACAGCACAGCCATTCAGACAGTAGACCAGACATTTTGATTGAAATACAACAAACACTATTCAGAATTCAAATGATGGGGCTTACAGTCGTATGTTTATGGGTACCAGCACACATTGGCATTAGAGGAAACAAAATGGCAGATAAGGTAGCAAAAGAGGTAACAAAAAGAAGTAAGATTGATTTAAGTATTAACATAGGTAAAACTGAAATCAAAGACATTATTAAGCAAAGACTGAAGGAAAGATGGCAAAAGCAATGGGAGGAAGAGCGGAACGGACGGTGGTTCAACAGAGTCCAGAGGAAAGTGGGAGAAATGAGATGAGCAGGAAAAAAACAGAAAAGAGGAGACAGTAATTTCAAGAATCAGATTTGGACACACTGGTCTGAACAGTACACTTTTTATAATAGGCAAGCATAATACAGGCAGATGTGAATACTGTGGGCAAGAAGAGACAATAGAGCATGTCATTATACATTGTGAGAGGTATGAGGAGGAGAGAGGACGGATGGGTGAGCAGTTCAGAAAAGAAAAAGTACAATTTGATTTGGTAGATATTTTGCAAGGAGTTCATATAAGTGCTATCAAATCCTGTTGCCTTTTCTCAGGGTAACCAATTTGTTCAGAAAGATATAGGTTATTAGTATATGTAATGGTGTTGTTTGATCCACACTCCATACCAGTTGGTGGCGGTAATGCACTAAAATTTGTTTGCCAACCGCCAAAAACACCACATAGAAGAAGAAGGACGGACGGCGGGGCAGTTGCCCGATGGCCCAGGTCTGCGCGGCGGCTCCACGTCACCGTCGCCCTCAACCCTCCCCTCTACTAACTTCCAGTCTCCGGCCTGCACCGGGGCACTCACTCACTCACTCACTCACTCACTCACTCACTCACTCACTCACTCACTCACTCACTCACCCACTCACCCACTGCCCGCCCGCCCGGCACCAGGGTTGGCGCTTGGAGGCCGAGTGTCGAGGATGTTGAAGTCAGTGGGTCAGTGCGGGGGGGGGGGGGGGGGGGGAGGAGGGAGTTGGGGAAGGGGAGTCAGTGGGGGGCGAGGGGTGTTTGTGGGTCAGTGAGGGGGGGGGTGCGGGTGTTTGTGGGTCAGTGTGGAGGGGGGTGAGGGGTTTGTGGGTCAGTGAGGGGGGGTGTGGGTGTTGTGGGTCAGTGAGGGGGGTCAGTGGGGGGGAGGGTGTTTGTGGGTCAGTGAGGGGGGTCTGTGGGGGGAGGGGTGTTTGTGGGTCAGTGAGGGGGGTCAGTGGGGGGAGGGGTGTTTGTGGGTCAGTGAGGGGGGTCAGTGGGGGGAGGGGTGTTTGTGGGTCAGTGGGGAGGGGGGTGAGGGGTGTTTGTGGGTCAGTGAGGGAGGGGGTGAGGGGTTTTGTGGGTCAATGTGGAGGGGGGGTGAGAGGTGTTTGTGGGTCAATGTGGAGGGGGGGGGTGAGGGGTGTTTGTGGGTCAGTGTGGAGGGGGGGTGAGAGGTGTTTGTGGGTCAATGTGGAGGGGGGGGGGTGAGGGGTGTTTGTGGATCAGTGGCGGGGGGTCAGGGGGGGTGAGGGTGTTTGTGGGTCAGTGTGGAGGGGGGGTGAGGGTGTTTGTGCATCAGTGTGGAGGGGGGTGAGGGGTGTTTGTGGGTCAGTGTGGAGGGGGGTGAGGGGTGTTTGTGCATCAGTGTGGAGGGGGGTGAGGGGTGTTTGTGGGCATTGTGGAGGGGGGGTGAGGGTGTTTGTGGGTCAGTGTGGAGGGGGGGTGAGGGGTGTTTGTGGGTCAGTGTGGAGGGGGGGTGAGGGTGTTGTGGGTCAGTGTGGAGGGCGAGTGAGGGGTGTTTGTGGGTCAGTGTGGAGGGGGGTGAGGGGTGTTTGTGGGTCCGTGTGTGGGGGGGGTGAGGGTGTTTGTGGGTCAGTGTGGAGGGGGGTGAGGGGGTGTTTGTGGGCAGTGTGGAGGGGGGGTGAGGGGTGTTTGTGGGTCAGTGTGGAGGGGGGGTGAGGGGTGTTTGTGGGTCAGCGCGGGCGAGGGGGGTTGAGGGGAAACAGACACCTTGTCCACGATCCCAGCGGTCGCTGCTAGCAATGTTACAACATTTGAGATTTTAAAAATCAAGTTGCAATTTCTCCCATCAGATAAAGCATAAAAAGAAGTTTAATTTGACACCTAATTCACTTTCATATCTTCAGTATTAAAAAGTTATGGCCATTTTCATACTCGGAAATTAGCATCTTGTTCCCTATTGCTTTTCCATTGACTTAACATAAAAGCTGTGATCGAGAACAGTCAAAAGCACATAATTTCTTTCAATTCTCTAAATTTTTAATAAAGTTGTGGCCATTTCACTGTCCTCGATCACAACTTTTGTGTTAAATTGCAGACCTGATTTTTAAAATCTCAAAATGTTGTAACATTGCTACTGACTGCCCCTCACTCCCCCACTCACCCCGCACTGACCCACTGACTCCCCTCGCTCCCCCACTCACCCCCGCACTGGCCACAAACACCCCTCACCCCCGCACTGACCCACTGACTCCCCTCGCTCCCCCACTCACCCCCGCACCGCCCCACAAACACCCTCACCCCCGCACTGACCCACTGACTCCCCTCACCCCCGCACTGACCCACTGACTCCCCTCGCTCCCCCACTCACCCCGCCCGCCCACAAACACCCCTCACCCCCGCACTGACGCCACAACACCCCTCACCCCCGCACTGACCCACTGACTCCCTCGCTCCCCCACCCTGCACTGATCCCTCACACCCATCCCCCCTTCAGGCCCCAGTAATGTTGCCGCGTTAGTAATGTCCTGTTTGTCAACTTGTTGACCCTCTGTGTTCCCTCCTGCAGGGTTTAGGAGCCGTGCTGTGGACGGAGAGACGGGGACGTGAGCGGACATTGAGGGTGACGGTGGGCCCCTACCCCCACATATCTGGTGGGGAGTAGAGTCGGGGATGAGTGGGAGCAGTGCGGACTGAGAGAAGGAGACACACACACTGACAAAGAGAGACAGTGAGAGAGAGAGACAGACGGGAGAGAGAGAGATAGCGAGAGTGAGAGAGACAGAGACACAGGGAGAGAGAGAGACACAGAGATACAGAGTGAGACCGAGAGAGATACAGAGTTAAACCGAGAGAGAGAGACAGCGAGGGGGGGAGAGAGGAGACAGAGGGCGGGAGAGAGAGATAGCGAGAGTGAGAGAGACAGAGACACAGGGAGAGAGAGAGACACAGAGATACAGAGTGAGACCGAGAGAGATACAGTTAGACCGAGAGAGAGAGAGACAGCGAGGGGGAGAGAGAGACAGCGAGGGGGAGAGAGAGACAGCGAGGGGGGAGAGAGAGACAGCGAGGGGGGAGAGAGAGAGAGACAGCGGGGGGGGGAGAGAGAGAGAGAGACAGCGATGGGGAGAGAGACAGCGAGGGGGAGAGAGAGAGAGAGGCAGCGAGGGGGGAGAGAAAGATACAGAGAGAGAGAGTGTCAGAGAGAGAGAGAGAATAGAGTGAGACCAAGAGAGATACAGAGTGAGAGACAGAGAGGGGGAGGGAGAGAGAGACAGATAGGGAGAGAGATACTGACAGAGACAGACAGGAAAGAGACAGAGAGGGAAAGACAGACAATGAGAGACAGACAGAGAGAGACAGATAGACAGAGAGAGACAATGTGAGAGAGAGGTAGAGGGAGAGAGACACA